>BSBM01002702.1:67500-115468 GCA_027924585.1 Larix kaempferi
CGGCCAAAATTGATGAAACTATAACTTTTGAATGTGAAACGGGTAATTATCATACTTTTTGTCCTATTAGCTGTGTATCTTGGTTGTATCAAAAGATTGAAGACAGTTTCTTTTTGGTAGTGGGCACAAAAACATGTGGTTATTTTCTGCAAAATGCACTTGGAGTTATGATTTTTGCAGAACCCCGCTATGCAATGGCAGAATTAGAAGAAGGAGATATCTCGGCCCATTTGAACGATTATGAGGAATTGAAAACGCTTTGTATTCGGATAAGAAAAGATAGAGACCCCAGCGTCATCATATGGATAGGCACTTGTACTACAGAAATAATAAAAATGGATTTAGAAGGTATGGCACCCAAATTGGAATATGAAATTGGAGTACCAATTCTAGTGGCAAGAGCAAATGGACTGGATTATGCTTTTACTCAGGGGGAAGATACTGTGTTAGCTGTAATGGCACATCGTTGTCCAGAACAAGAATTCCCCATTGGTGAATCAAAAGAAACTATAACAAAAACAAATTTATTCCCTTTTCCTCTTCTGAAGGAAAAGAAATTAGTGGAGTATGCAAATCATCCTCCCTTAGTTATTTTTGGGTCTTTACCCTCGAATTTGGTCTCTCAACTTGATACAGAATTAAGACGCCAATTCATCAAGGTATCGGGTTGGTTGCCCGCTCAGAGATATGCCGATCTTCCATCACTGGGTGATGGAGTTTATGTTTGTGGCGTTAACCCATTTCTGGGTCGTACAGCAACAACTTTGATAAGACGAAAAAAATGTGAATTAATCGTAGCTCCTTTTCCTATTGGTCCGGACGGAACGCGCGCTTGGATTGAAAAGATTTGTCCTGTATTTGGTATGGAGACCCAGAGTCTGGAGGAAAGAGAGGAACGGGTATGGGAGAGTTTAAAGGATTATCTTTATTTGGTACGCGGGAAATCTGTCTTTTTCATGGGAGATAATCTGCTAGAAATATCTCTAGCAAGATTCTTAATCAGATGTGGCATGATCGTTTATGAAATTGGTATTCCATATATGGATAAACGGTATCAAGCTGCTGAATTAGCACTTTTACAAGATACATGTATAAGAATGTGTATACCAATACCACGAATTGTGGAGAAACCAGACAATTCGAATCAGATACGACGTATGCGCGAGCTACAACCCGACTTAGCCATCACCGGAATGGCTCATGCTAACCCGTTAGGGGCGAGAGGAATTGGTACTAAATGGTCAGTTGAATTTACTTTTGCCCAGATTCATGGATTTGCCAATGCGAGAGATGTACTTGAATTGGTTACCCGCCCTCTACGACGTAATGAAAATTTAGATAACTTGGATCGAACCACCCTGGTCAGAAAGAACAACGAGTTCTATACCAGTACTTCTACTCCTAGATAAGATAACAGGGAATATATGTATTAATAGCATATGCATATATCCAGATGTTATGTTATAATATCTATTCTAAATTGATTTCCTATATGTTAGATATTGGAATCTATTCTGTTAAATCGAATTTATGGATGTATAAAATGATAACTATTCCTATCTGTATCTCCCATATATATATGGGGGATACCAGATCTATTTATTCTATTCCTGTTTCTCATTCTTTTATTTCGATCAAAAAGGAGTTTCAATATGATAAGAGTACTTGATCTACTATGGGATCCATTATCATCATGGGTAGAAGTCTCAGGTCCGATCATTTTATTTGGGCTATATTATGGATTTATAACTACATTGCCTTTTGGTCCCTCTAAAATATATTCCATGAGATCTTTCTTTTTGGGAGAAACTCTCTATGGTATAATAGCTATAAGTGGTTCTATTATGGGACAATTAATAGTCTTTGTGTCCATGTACTATTCGCCCATCTATGCAGCGTTGTGGAAACCTCACGCAATAACTTTATTAGTGGTACCATACATGTTCTTTCGTTTTTATCAAATTAAGAAAGAACCTTCAAGTTCTGAATCTCTGCACCCCATAAATTCGATCAACAATCCAAAAATTCTAAGTATATTTATGGGTGGTCTAATTCTTCAATTGTTTAATCCCATTCTTTTAGCAAATCCCGTATTAACAAGACTGGTTAACCTCTTTCTTTTTCGTTACAGCGATAATATCTCATTTATTATAAGTAGTTTTTGCGGTTGGTTGGGTGGTCATATTCTATTCATAATTTTTACAAAATCGGTATCTTTACGTATAGAACGTAATTCACCTATCGATTATACTATATTAAGACGTTATATCCATCGAACCTTTAGTCTACTTCTTTTTTATTATTGTTTCTTCTGTTTAGGTAGAGCCCCATCACCGTTCCTTATAAGCAATAATGATTACATCGGTGACAAAAATGATCGCTCTGCGGCTAAAGATGATCACTCTGTGGCTAAAGATGATCACTCTGTGGATGCGGCTAGAGATGACCGCTCTGTGGCTAAAGATGATCACTCTGTGGCTGCGGTTAGAGATGACCGCTCTGTGGCTAAAGATGATTACTCTGTGGCTAAAGATGATCACTCTGTGGCTGCGGTTAGAGATGACCGCTCTGTGGCTATAGATCCGAAAAAACTGAAAGGACTTCTGAAAGAAGAACAATTATCATGGTTCAAGCAACCATGGCCCATTATGTTCTTTAATCATAATAGAGCTTATCGGCCGATACGATATATCGGGAATAGCCCTACTCAACTAGGTCCTGTGAGGACCGAAGTATCTCAATATTTTTTTGGCACATATTTGAGTGATGGAAAACAAAGAATCTCTTTTACGTTTTTACCTAGTGTATCGGTCCTTGGGGAAAAGCTCGGGAAATATAGAGATCTTTTAGATACTTCTTGCTCATCTGAGGATCCTTATCATAGGTGGATCCATACCATGAAAAGAAGAAGAGATTATTTAGGGAATGAATTTTCGGATCGAGTGAAAGCTTTAAGCAATGGATCTCCTGCTGAAAATGTTATATGGAAAGGAGAGTTCAATTCTCCAATTCTCAGGGAGATTCTTTTACTGAAATGTATGATCCATTCCTTAATGGGGCATTCCGTGGAACAATAAACCAATTCGAGTTCCCCCAAATGCTGAACGATTCGATTATTTCAAATCTTTCGGATTTGACAGAGGTATCTATGAAAGACTGTAAAGAGGGATTCCAAAATGATCAATTTGGGTATGGGTACCATATCTCTCATCATTGGCAGGAATTGGAACACGAAAGCTTTCGACTACCCTGGGAACTCTTACCTACAGATACTGGTCGTTCGCTCATTCCGATCACTAAATCATCGGAAATAGTCAAAGTGGAACCTATTTCGAAACGGCTTTATCTATTAACAGAACGAATAATTTCAAATCAAGCAAGGAAGATCTTTGAAGAGTATTTGTCGAATATAGATTCTTCAAATATAGATTTTTATTTTGGTAACCTGATCTATCCAAAAGATTTGTTGGAAATGCCTTCTGATCAGATTCAAGAGATCTATGCAAAAGATGATGATTTGTTCATCAATTTCCTGCGGTTGGAAATAGCCCTTCGAGTAGCCTATATAGATATCGTACCGGAAATAGCTTCATGTAATGAACGGATCTACACAAACTATTTGGTTAATATTTACAGCCAAATCGACGGTAGAAACGTTGCACCCACAGGTACCGTAAAATGGGAATTTATTCTCGATCTTGTTACTACGGAACAGAAGGTTACTTCTGAACAGATTTTCCTTTTCGAGTCTTTGGCGCAACATGAGTGGACAATACTACGAAATTTTCGTGGGAATGTATCTACGGATGATTCAACGCAAACGAAAGATTTTATTACCCTTTACAACGAAATACTATTGAATGAACTTCTCCAAATTATAGAGATTCCGAAACATGTGCCTCGATTTTCATCTGGTTTGATGATAGGTGAATATGATGATGGTTCCACAACTGAACCCACAGAGAATAGGATTCGTCCAAGAAAGGTAAGAAGTACACTGACTTTTTCTCTTGGGGAAAGACAAATAGTTATGAAACGTTATTTTGAAGAGACAGATTATCGTCGGAATTTAATCAGAGGATCCATACGTGCTCAAAGACGTAAAATTATGATATGGAAGAGGATGCAACCGAATGCACATTCCTTTTTCTTTTTGGTAAGAATGGAAATACCCGCTTATCCTAAAGATTATTACGACATGTCAAATTCTGATAGAGTGAATGAACAAACCCAGAAGAAGAAAATCCATAGATACGAAGAATCGAAGCCGATCATCCCCTCCTACAATCCGGCACTCGTTGAGTCCTTATGTACACTGTGGTCGGAATTGAACCATTTAAGAGGTTTATTATTAGTGGCTCAATCAATTTTGAGAAAACGTATAATATTACCATCACTTATAATAGCCAAGAATATCGGTCGTATATTACTATTTCAAGTCCCCGAATTTTCCAAAGATTGGGAAGAAATGAGGAGAGAAGTGCATGTAAAATGCGCTCCTGATGGAGCCGAATTTTCCGAAACAGAATTCCCAGACAATTGGAAACAAAATGGTATGCAGATAAAGCTTCTATTTCCTTTTCGTTTGAAGCCTTGGCATAGATCCAAACTCCGATTCGAAAACAAATTGCGTTGGAGTTATTTAACAACTCTTGGATTGGAAACTGACGTACCTTATGGTGATCCAATCCCAAATTTAGGACCTTTTTCCGAATTTTTTCAACCTATCTTCACAAAATTTATCTTCAAAAAATTGAAAAGAGGATTGAGGAGAGGATGGATCATCTTCAAAAAAGTGAAAAGAGGATTGAGGAGAGAATTTATTCTCTTCCAAAAATTGAAGAGAAAATTAATGGGATCTACAGGAATAAGACGCGTTCCACAAGTTAGATATATAGACAAGAGTGAACTGAATGACCGGATACAAAATCAATTACCGAGTGAGGCTACCCCTATGAGTAGTGCAAATGATTCACCAGAAGTTAATGATCAATTTGGATATGAAACCCGAACAATTAATGTTAAAGATAATGATCAATTTGGATATGAAACCCGAACAATTAATGTTAAAGATCCAGATGATCGGACGACCACAATGAAGGAGCGGATCGAATCTATCGCGATCATAAATAGCCCTCCTATAACTGGAATGTCTCTGGTGGATTCAGAGATTAATACCGGATCGAAGGGGAGTTTTAACATATTGGGATCAACATTAAAAAAACGATTGGTTCAGATTCGGCGAATACCTGGTCGATTTCGAAATAAAAGTGTCCAATTAATCCGAAAAAGGTTCTATTCTATGAAATTAATGAAACTTTTTCTCAAAAGAATGGACCAAGATCTTTTACCAAGTGTTATTCATTTCATCGGGTTAAATATCAAATTTTGGATTCGATCCGCTTGGATCCGATCCACGGGGAATATAGCAACAATTTACGGACGAATATTCATTCTCAATAATGATATTTCAAGAATAAAGAGAGGTCAAATTACCAACTACTATTTGATCAACGAAAAAATACAAGATTTTGAAATTCGTCCTGATCAAAACATGTTCTCAATGTCCCAAGCATATGTATTTCACAAAATATGGCAGATAAGGGCAATGAACAGGTCCTATTCAAAGTATTTATTACAATCTCGAGCCCAAACATCATATCCCTTGATCAAGAAGAAGATCAAAGAATTATTAGATATACAAAGAATATTGGATCACGAGAAACCACAAGATCTGAAGGAGAATGACTGGAAACAATGGTTGAGATGTTTTGACCAATACAATTTATCCCCACAGATATGGTCTAGGATAAACCCACAGAAATGGAGAAATATAGTAAGTAAGCAATGTACGTGCTATGAAGAACGATTCATTCCCTATGAACAACAAAAAGATTCTATATTTGCAGCTGTGATGGAACCTTCTTTGGGATTACTTCGGAAAATAAACAAACGTTACAGATACGATCTTTTATCATATAGTTATCTCAATTCGACAAAAGATTTGGATATTCTCAATTCGGCATCGGATATTCTCAATTCGGCATCGGATATTCTCAATTCGGCATCGGATATTCTCAATTTGCCGAAAGATTTGGATATTATCAATTCGCCAAAAGATTCGGATATTATCAATATATTATCAATTCGCCAAAAGATTCGGATATTATCAATTCGGCATCGGATATTATAAATTCGGCATCGGATATTCTCAATTCGCCCAAAGATTCGGATATTCTCAATTCGGCATCAGATATTATCAATTCGCCCAAAGATTCGGATATTATCAATTCGGCATCAGATATTATCAATTCGCTAAAAGATTCGGATATTATCAATTCGCCAAAAGATTCGGATATTATCAATTCGCCAAAAGATTCGGATATTATCAATTCGGCATCGGATATTATCAATTCGCCAAAAGATTCGGATATTATCAATTCGCCAAAAGATTCGGATATTAACGGACCGCCAGTACAACCTGATATACCAGATGATCAAGATATTATCGATCGTGAAGGAATTCCCAGGGAAAAGTGTATTCGTGATATTATCGAGGAGGATTGGAAGGGTACCGATTTCAATCTCGTGAATGGTCCTCGTTCTACTATTGATATTTACGATGCTATTGATATTTACGATGCTATACGTTCTTGTACTTACGATCATACAACAATGATTGACAGGCAGAAGACTGATCTTAAGACTGATCTTAAAACTGATCTTAAGACTGATCTTAAGACTGATCTTAAGACTGATCTTAAGACTGATCTTAAGACTGATCTTAAGACTGATCTTACGACTGATCTTAAGACTGATCTTATTACGAATCAGCAGGGGATTGATGAGACGCAAAGAGACAATGTTGGCATTATGGATTCTCCGGAAATCGAGAAGAGAGGATCCGGATTAGATTTAAAATTATGGTTATTCCCGGAACTTTTGGGAATCAAGAATATATATTACACTAAATCGAAGTCCGTACCAGGAAAATCGTTTTTACGAGACGAACGAGACCGGAAAAAGATAGAGGAAGAAGAAACAGATGTTCTAAAACAAGGAATAGGTCTTAGATCAGATGTTCAGAACAAAAAAGGAACAGAGCATAATCGGAACGATGAATATGGTAAAGTAGAAGAGAAACAAACTGGTAAAGTAGAAGAGAAACAAACTGGTAAAGTAGAAGATCAACAAACTGGTGAAGTAGAAGATCAACAAACTGATGAAAAGAAAAAAACTGGTAAGCCTCAAGTTTTTGTTCAATACAAAGCGGTAGAAGATATAGGAGAAGAAAGTATATCCAAGCTGTCGGAGATTTGCAGGGTTATGTCCGGAATTAAGGATCCGGAACAATATATTTGGACCAATATCCAAGAGGGAAATGTTAACCTAAAACTACTGTTTCTTATTCTTCAGAATCAGAAGGACAATAAAAATGAAATATCGGAAGAGAATATTCCTCAGGGGGATGTTTCGAGAAAGGTAAGCAATGGAAATGACATATTGGAAGAGAATCTTCTTCAAGAGGATGTTCCGAAAAAGGTAAGCAATGAAAATGAAATATCGGAAGAGAATCTTCTTCAAGAGGATGTTCCGAAAAAGGTAAGTAATGAAAATGAAATATCGGAAGAGAATCTTCTTCAAGAGGATGTTCCGAGAAAGGTAAGCAATGGAAATGAAATATCGGAAGAGAATATTCCTCAGGGGGATGTTCCGAGAAAGGTAAGCAATGGAAATGAAATATCGGAAGAGAATATTCCTCAGGGGGATGTTCCGAAAAAGGTAAGCAATGGAAATGAAATATCGGAAGAGAATATTCCTCAGGGGGATGTTCCGAAAAAGGTAAGCAATAGAAATGAAACATCGGTAAATAAAAAAATATTGGTCCCCGAACCATATCGTTTATCAAGCATACCGGATGACGAATTCCTGATGTATAAAATCGTCAGTATTTCATTGAAGTTTCCAAATAGAGCCCGGGAGTGGATAGATGGAAATCTTTATGATGGATCTGCGCAATGCGGTAAAATTCTGGGGGATAGAAAAAACATTTTTAGTTCCCTCAATTTAGAAGATATTTTGCTTCCAAAACGTCGTAGAGAATTTCGAATCCTGAATCGGTTTGATCCGGAGAATGATCATGTAGGATTTTCCAATGGAAAAGACATACAAAATGACGAAGAACTCATGGGAAGAGACCAACATCTTAGCGTAGATACAACACAAATAATTAAACGTTTTCTTTGGCCTAGTTATCGATTAGAGGATCTTATTTGCATGAATAGATATTGGTTCAATACAAATGATGGGAGTCGGATCTGCGATGTTGAGAATACGTATGTATCCCCAAACTTTCAATTGATAGATTTTTTGCTTCAATTCCGTTTTCGTCGAAAAAAAAAAAAAAGAATTGATTCAATAGAGTTTCAGGATATGGCCAAAATTGAACCAATCTGTTCGTTCCATTTCATCAATGTGAAAAGATTCTACATATCGTATCGTATTTTGCCATAGGTCCAAAACTAGATGTTCCTCCAAGAAGATAGAAAGAATCCGACCAATTTTTCTTAAATAGAAATGGTCGGAACGAATCAGAATTATTATATGGACCATGAAAACGAAAGAATGGATCTAATTCTTTTTTCTGACTCGGGAAAAAAATTCCATTCAGCTCCGGGAAAATTTGTTTTTTTATGATTAAGAATTTGTCCATTAGTTCGTCTCTTATTCCCAATAAACAGAGAGGATCTGTTGAATCTCAGGTATTTTATTTAACCAATCGAGTCCTAAGACTTACCCAGCATCTGCAATTACACGGAAGAGACTATTCATCCCAAAGGGGTTTGTGGAAAATTTTGAGCAAACGTAAGCAACTTCTGGTTTATCTCTACAAGAGGGATAAACTTCGTTACGATGAATTAATTGGTAAATTGGGTATTCGTGGGCTAAAAACCCGTTAATTTTTAAGTTTTCAATTCCAATCCAATTTTTAGAGATCCCGGATCCTGATTAGTCGTTCTTTTGTTATCATTTATAAAACGAACCGGAGAGGGGTGACATATAACCATGCTTGCTGAAAGACCCCCTGATGGTAAGTATGGATCCTCATTATCCATCGATGGTGTTCTTCGACTTATTGCTAGATGGTAAAGATGTTATCGACTGTGAACCTCTATCAGATTATTTACATAGGGGGGGAGGGATAAAATTGTTTAGAACCGAACAATAGTCCAATATCTCCCCTATGTAACGCAATGGGATTATTTAGTTACTATGTTCACAGAGGCAATAACGGTAAATGCGCCGAAAAGATCGATCGGGAAATATGTATCCCGAAGGGATAGCTATAGCAGAGTGATTATGCTAGAGTTGGGTCGTATAGCTTTTCATGGCGGATATCGGTACGCAAACTCTCTCTTCCTATATTTTTCACAAACTCCCTTCTCTTCTATTTTTGGAGAGAGGGATCAGAATATCTATTCAATATGACCAGAATCTATCGAAATCTCTATAGTATTACGATTGATCAAAAACATTATTGATACATATAAAACTCATTATTCAAATTACCTGTCATGATTGGACCATATTCGGGGTGATTTGGAGGGATCGAAATGATACAAATATCTTTGTCCCATTGACAAAAATACAGAACCTTAACATATTGGTTCCAAATATAATGGATAGGATTCGTTTTATATTCATAATATCCCGTTATTAGCCATCTTTATTGGGCATATATTAGAAGATTTGGCTATATATGATCTTATTCAATTTAAAACTTTTTACTAACTAATGGAGATCCAATGGCACATTCGGTCAAAATTTATGATACATGTATTGGTTGTACCCAATGCGTACGAGCTTGTCCCACAGATGTATTGGAAATGATACCTTGGGAAGGATGTAAGGCTAAGCAAATTGCTTCTGCTCCAAGAACAGAAGACTGCGTAGGTTGTAAGCGGTGCGAATCCGCTTGTCCAACAGATTTCTTGAGTGTACGTGTTTATTTATGGCATGAGACAACTCGTAGTATGGGTCTAGCTTACTGATCAATATGCACAATAAAAATGGTTAAATCCATCTCATATTTTTTCATTCTTTTTTTTATCCACTGATAAAAACCCATACTCGAATCCAAGATTTCGAGTATGGGTTTTTATAGAGAGAGATGGAAAGTATCTTCTATTTCTATAATGAGCGAATTACCTTGGCTCGGTCAACAATATTTGTTAGTTCGCCCATATCTGCAGGTTCGGTAATATCATTATTTCCCCATCCATAAAGGGAGGGAATGAGCTGATCCGATGGTATACTCTAGGTATTTTTTTACTAGAACTCTTCCTCATTACCTATACATTCCGTCCGTTACCATTTCCAATTCGATAATTCATTGATCCGATTGAAAGAAGAAAGAGTCTAACTGGATAGATCTTATTTATTTTCATTGGAGATTGGGAATTGACGGACTTTCCATTGGACCTATTTGACGGGATTTGTTACCACTTTGGCCATTTCAGTTGCTTGGCCAGTTACTCAAAATCTTCGATCGTTGCATTTTATGCAATAAAATCACCAATTTTTCCCTTACATACCTGGTTACCTAATACTCATGGGTAAGCACATTATAGTACATGTATGCTTCAGTAGCCGTTCCATTTCAAATGGGAGGATATGGGTTAATCCAAACATAGAATTGCTACCTCATGCTCATTTTATATTGATTTTCGCATAGGAGCGGTTCAAATCGTCTATGCAGCTCCAACTTCTCTGGGTCAACGGAATTGGAAAAGGAGGATAGTCTTCAGTATCCCATATGGGTTTTGTAATTATTGGTTCCATGGTAGATACAGGTCTTAATGGATCCATTTGAAAATGATCTTTCATGGATCAATTGGTGCGGCACTTTCATTCTTAGCGGGAACAAGTGACGATAGGATACGTACTCTTCTTCTTAATGAAATAAATGGTAGGGCTATGCTAATACCTAAAAGACTATGTCCAGTAGTTTTTAAATGTCTTCTTTTGCATTGCCGGAAATCCGTGGTTTTGTGGCAGAATCTATTAGATTTTCTTCCCGAGAAAAATGACTGGATAAATATTATTCGACCTTCCAAATTGAATCATTGTTACTGCAATAGCGGCAATTGGAACGATATTAACTCCCATCCACTTGTTGTCTATGTTACGTCGAATATTCTATATAAGTTTAGAATGTGACGAACCCTCATATAACGGATTCTGGACCAAGAGAGATTTGAATCCTGATCTGTCTCTTTCTACCCATAATAGGTATTGGTGCTTATCCCGATCCAGTTCTCTTTATATTGGATGATGGGGTAGAAGTTAGTTAATCTCGATCCTTCCATCCATGAAATGAATGGCAAAAAATTATTTTTGTACTTTCCGAATGGATTGTTAGCTATATAATAGAATTAATGGATCCAACTTTTTTCTCTTTTGAGAGATTAATGGAATGGAGCGAATCAACAATGAAATTCTTTATCTTTTAATATAGTTCAAGTTATTTCAAGTAGTGATTCCATAATTCTATAATAAATCTTTGAAATAACTTGGACCAGTTATTGATGTCACTTATTTTCAATTACATAAAGGAACTGGATCGAATCTATCCTTCCTTTTCCCTCCCGGAATTCGGTCCATTTATGGTTCCAACCATCCATAGCTGTGTAACCCTATTCCTAATAGATTGACCCCCAAATAACGGATCCAAACTATAGAAAATCCTAAAGAAGCCACAATTGCCGGTTCCTCACCCTGCCAACCCTTATTCATTCTAGTATGCAGATAGATTGCGAATATGGTCCAAGTAATTAATGCCCAAGTCTCTTTTGGATCCCAGCTCCAATAAGATCCCCATGCTTCATTGGCCCATATTGCTCCAGAAAGAGTACCTATGGTTGAAAGAGAAAAACCGAGACCAATCGCACGATAACTCCAATTATCTAATTGTTTAATCAATTGACATTTACGATAATTCGTTGATGAAAAAGAAAAAGTGTATTGCAAATCACTTTTTTGTTTTTCATGTGAATAAAAATTTTCATTGGTAAGAATGGATCGGGAAAATAAATTGTCCATCGCACCAAGAAGAACCTGTCTATTTACTCCGGACATAATTACTAGAAGAGCTATTGATGCTAGGGATCCACATAAAAGGGTTGCATAGCTGAACAATATCATACTTACATGCATCATTGACCAATGAGATTGTAGCGCGGGTACTAACATTCCGGATCGTTGCATTTCCTCCGGAAGACCTAAAGTAGCAAAACCATGAGTTAACATAGCACTTGGCGCCGTGATTGCACCTAACCACCGATCATCTCGGCTCCGTACTTCTAGAACTATATGGAGCACGGATGAACTCCAGGAAAGGAACATGAATGATTCATACAAATTACTCAACGGTAAATGTCCCGAATAGAGCCAACGAGTAATTAATAATCCCGTTGTACAAAGAAAAGTAACTATCATGCCCTTTCCTCCCGAACTACTTAGTCCTTCAATTCGATAAACTAAGGTTCCCCAATAAATGAGAGTGACAACCAAAATAAGAGAAAAAGAGATGTGAGCCAATATATGTTCTAAAGTTATGAATATCATAATAAACCCATTTATTCATTTTATTCCCAAATGAGATCTATGATGGAAAGATAGGATTGATCTATCACAATGGAAATAGATTGAACAGATATTGCTACATAGGAAGAATTGATTGATGAGATCTTCTTGGAAAAATGCCGCCACTCGGATTTGAACCGAGATGCTCTCGCACTGCTTCCTAAGAGCAGCGTGTCTACCAATTTCACCATGGCGGCTTCGTAGGGACCATACTAGCTTATTTACACCAGATCGTCAATGTTATGAACGTGTCTAGCAGAGGGAGTAATCTGTGAATATAACATATGTCCAAATAAAATATAAGTTGGGGCATTGACATTTGAATCAATTTTATGTTGGTTGATGGTTATAACGGAGCATGGCGCAGCTTGGTAGCGTGCCATCTTGGGGTGATGGAGGTCGTGGGTTCAGATCCCGCTGCTCCGAAAGAGAATGAGGAAATAGTAACATGCGTTATCGGACAAAGAATATCTTTCAATTTTGGTTCACGATGGTCGGAGCAGCTAGATTCCAAACAATAAAGAGAGATACATGGCTCAGCACTTTTCAATCTTTTTGATTGGATGGTTTGATTATATACATATCTAGAACGAAACTATGTTTCTGATCCATGATTTCCCGTGTTATTTTTCTCCAATATCCTGTTGGACTTTTCAATTTGAGGGGAGACATCCAAATATATTGATAGCTCACAATAATATTACATACGGGTTAATATGACTATATACAGGCTGCTAATTAATTGATCCTATTTTAGTTACTGAGATGTAGAAAGGGGTTTCATTAATAGGATAAAAAGTTACACTAGATTACGCACCTATATTTATTTTGGTCAGCTCTTTTTATGTATCTCTGCTACAATAGTTTGGGCATTACGCATTATAAATGGTAGAGATACGAATAACGATGATGACTTTGAGTTCTCCTAAAGGATTGAGCACTCTTTTCCATCCAACCATAAAGGAGGGAAAGAATGGGTTCAGACCCAATAAGGGGATGAATCATTGGGAGGAGCAGAAGCAGAAGAAGGATGAATCGAGATATCTGAAACTACAAATTAGTAATTATTCACCATAGAGCAATAACCTGCATCTATTACGAAATGCACGAGCGATTCCATCATAAAATAATATCATCCCCATGCATGATTCCGTAGGTTCTGTACCATTATTTATAAAAAATGAAATCGTTTCGATTCTAGTTTCGGATCGAAATGGATGGATTGGGATGTTGATAAGGTTTAGCTACCGGAAATATAGCATAATGGTAATGCTGAAGTTCATTCGGGATCCTTACAAAAAATGATGAACTCTAATCCTTTTCCAGTGGGAAGGAAGGCGGAATGAATAGAGGAATGGTTTATAAATTCCCCATTTCTCCAGATTGGCTGAAGGGAAGTACTGTAATGGAACTAATTAATGACCGTGTCCCTTTCGTACAACCACCCTTGGAGTACCCGAATAAAATGATTTATTTCGCATCACCATTCTCCAGGGTCCTGAAGGGTGGTGTCGTATATTCGCTCGTGTTGTGCTATGGATCATCCAAATCAATTGATTTCAATTTTGATTTCGGATGATCCAGAGGAATCATCATTGGCTATGCAATAAAAACTTTTTGAATGAACCGGTGGAGATAGACTTAGCTAAAGAAAAAGCTTTTATTGCGGCCCGATATGCTTTTCCCTTCCAAACATTTTTACGAATTTTTTTCTTGGATCTAGAAGTACGCTTTTTTGGAACTGCCATAAGGAACAATGGGTTTAATTCATATATTGTGATGTGAAAGACATCTTATGTATTTCATTTATTCATTTCTCTCGTAGAGAACTCCGCATATTCTTTATCGGAGTCTGCTGCAAATGAATCAATCCATTCTCTCGACGAACACGTAAAATAAATAATAATGGAATCTACCAATTCAATTTAAAGGTCAATTTCCATGATATATTCTCATCCATTTTATAGAATATATTTATATAACGATCGATATCGAGGGAATATCTTTTTCATCCTTCTTCGAATGAGTTTCACTCGGTCCTTGATTCTCCGCGATCATCTCATCCTTCTTGTTAATGTTCCTGTCATATCCTGAATTGAAACTAATGGGATTGGAATGCTTTATGGATCGATTGTAAGATCTTTTCAATTGGAAAGACAGGAAAAGATGCGGAAATATAAACCAATTTTTGTTTAAAGGTTTTAAATATTCTTCCGATGTTTCATTTCCGAGTTCCATAAAGTTTATATGTATAGGAAATAGTTTCATCAAACAGAAATTTTTTCTCTCGATCATACTACTTTTATGATTGACGTGATATATGAGGACCGAGAATGTAAGTACTACTACACCTTTTATCAAAAAATATGGATTTCTTTTACGTAGATCGCGTAAAAGCAACGTACTAAGAATTCTAAGGTCAAAGAGCTTTATAAGGCGCTTCCGATGCGAAAGGATTTGAATTAAAAATTCATCAAATTGGATTCGGTCTATGGATTGCATAGAAATTTATAACTTTGTATCTCTTCCCATTTTATTAGCCAGGATCTTCTTTTTTTCATTTATTTTTTACCCCAATTACAGGGAGAATGAATCTAATTCAATACCATGAAAAAGAAAGAGTTCGTGTAAATGAAACGAGCGAGCCTCTGGAGTGAAGAGAGCTATAATATTCAAAACATAAATTTGTTTGATGGAAGGGCTCACATACATTCAGAATTGTTTTTAGGCATAACTTGAACTTGTATTCATTCGCTTCATATCGGCCCGGAGCTCACTTCCAGTATAGCCATCCATACCCTATCATGTAAATACCACGGGCCTCCTACGATACGAAGAGTCATAAAATAAAAAAAAAAATAGATAGAAGGGCTCACATTAGGTTTAGGGATAATCAGGCTCGAACTGATGACTTCCACCACGTCAAGGTGATACTCTACCGCTGAGTATATCCCTCCCCTACCCTCATCTGGAAAGAGAACTGACTTATGAATAATAACTTACCAAAGGTCGATAGACTCAACACCACTATCCACTATTTTATCTCGAACAACTTGAAGCCAGACCTTCCTTCTTTTCACACTACTACGAAAAGAAAGAATGAGAAAGAAAAGACTAGATACTTTTCTGAGTCAATTCTATCGAAAATAGTATTTCCTACTGATTCGAATCATAACATATGGTCCCGTAAAATCGGTAATATTTTACCTATCTCGATCAAGAAAGTTTTACATTAACATGAAAAATATTTTTGTTCAGCATGTTTGATCCGATCTAGCACTAGTGCGTGCGAAAAGGACTTAATATTGTTTGGAAAAACAAGGAGAACAGGATCGAGTAAAGATTATACGGAGATGATACGGATCAAATTGTTCTTCTTGCACCAAGGATATTACCGTTTCCGAAAAATAAGATCTACTTTTATATCTTTTATATCTCTTTCCATTCAAAAGTTTCGATGTTTTTTCCACTTCGAGACCCCAAAAATGAACAAATTCCTTTTCTCAGGAACACGTACGGGATCCATCATTACAGAACAGAAAAGAGAAGACCCTATGCTATGCAACCGTTAAACTACTTAATATAAATACATTTACATCCTACCGGAACATAATTTGTAACTAGCATCGCTATCCTCTTGCCTAGCGGGTAAATATTGACTTCCCTAGATGGAAATACTTCTGAATCTGGATCGATGTGAGAGTACAACTACATTTCCAAAATGCATGTTGTCTCTTCGGAACAGATTGACCCCTTCGCTCTCTCGTGGTACAATCCTCTTCCCGCTGAGCCCTTACTTTTTTTTTCCACCGATCCACAGAAACAAGATATAGGACTGATGCCAGCAGTTCATCATAGGAGAAAAGACTCACCGAGCGAGATCATTGACTAATCAGATAAAAAGGAACTTCCTTTCCGTATACTTTCTCTGGCCATATCGATTGCTATTTGCGGGCCTTACACAGTCGATCATATCTCATATAGATATGGATATATATCTCTTCAACATAGGTCATCGAAATGATCTTGGACAACCCCAACCAAAGCACGAAAGCCAAGATCTTCATTAATTGATTCCTGTTCGAATTCGAACAGTGTATAACCACATGGATAAGCTCACATTAACCCGTCAATTTCGAATCCAATTTGTGATTTGGAGGAATGATATATCGAGATATCAAGAAGGAATTAGCATGTAATAATGTCGATTCATACAAAAGAGTATTTTTTCAGACGCTATACTTATAGGATGGGAATAGAGAAGGAATAAGAAATCCCGAAGATTTTGCATAATCTTAAAAAAAAAAATAAAAAAAGATGATTCATTAGTGTTTGGTTAGAACACGAAAACGTGTTTTACTGAATTGGTTCCAGTTACTCTTTGCGACATAATGCATGAAGGAAGGGAATATGAATATTCTCGAACAACGAAAAAAAATCCAATTTATCCTACTTCGAAAGAATCGAACGAGAAGCCGTATGAGGTGCAAATCTCATGTACGGTTTTGTAGAGTGACAGTGAAGACAACTTATCTGTCAACTTTTCCACTATCACCCCCAAAAAACCAAACTCTGCCTTACGTAAAGTTGCCAGAGTACGATTAACCTCTGGATTGAAATAACTGCTTATATACCTGGTATTGACCATAATTTACAAGAAACATTCTGTAGTATTAGTAAGAGGAGGAAGGGTTAAAGATTTACCCGGTGTGAGATATCACATTGTTCGAGGAACCCTAGATGCTGCCGAAGTAAAAGATCGTCAACAAGGGCGTTCTAGTGCGTTGTATATTCTTACTTATCTAAGACTTGTATCATTTCATGATGATGCCATGTGAATTGCTAGGAACATGTGAAGTATATGGCTAACCTAAGAACGAACGTTTTGTAAGGGGACTAGAGCAGGCTACCGTAAAACAAACGATCTTCTTTTTCTAGGAGATTTGAACTATTATATGTCTAAGGTTTAATATCGAAATCATTTTCGAAGTTTTCCCTGATTGTTTCAACAGAAAATTTTAAATACCTTGACCTTTTTAGAACAGGTTCGAGTCAAATAGCAATGATTTGAAACACTTTTTTTATACACTATTTTGTAAACCTAAGGAACTTGATCGTATAGATATGTAAAATACAGGATTTCCAATCATAGCAAAAGAAAGAAAGGGAACGGATACTCAATCGAGAGTGAGTAAACAGAATTATATGCATAAAGAATATATCTCATCTATGCAGATATAATCATGTGGAAAGCCATTCGACGAAAGTCGTATGTACGGTTTGGAGGGAGATCTTTCATACCTTTAGAGATCCACCCTACAATATGGAGTCAAAAAGCCAAAATAAATGATTTATTTTCAGCCTTTATGAAATAGATTCTTGAACCTTTTTCACACTCATGTCACGGCGAAGTACTGCAGAAAAAAAAACTGCAAAATCCGATCCTATTTATCATAATCGATTAGTTAACATGGTGGTTAACCGTATTCTTAAAAACGGGAAAAAATCATTGGCTTATCGAATTCTTTATCGAGCCATCAAAAATATTCAACAAAAGACAGAGAAAAATCCACTATCTGTTCTACGCCAAGCAATACGTAGAGTAACTCCCAATGTCACAGTAAAAGCAAGACGTGTGGGTGGATCAACTTATCGAGTTCCCATCGAGATAAGATCTACACAAGGAAAAGTACTTGCCATTCGTTGGTTATTAGGGGCATCTCGAAAACGTCCGGGTCGAAATATGGATTTCAAATTGAGTCACGAATTAATGGATGCTGCCAGAGGGAATGGCAATGCTATACGCAAAAAGGAAGAGACCCATAGAATGGCAGAGGCCAATAGAGCTTTTGCACATTTCCGTTAATTAATAAAAAGGATCGAGCGAGATCTACCTATCTATATAGTTGATTTACATATCCTGATAAATTATAAATTGATTCCCGTTCGGATCGGGATGGATCCATTTTATCGGAACAAAAGAGAAAAAAGAAGAAGGAACATAAATCATAGATAGATCAACTAAGTCCTCTTGGGAAGGCTTCCTTAAGGAATAAGGAGATAGATTATGGAGGAATATTCGATCCTATTCATGAGGATTATGTAAATCTCCTATTCCGAAAATTGGAAGTTGGAACATATTTCTACTCTTTCAGAGATTGAATGAAATTACTAATTCATGATCTGGCATGTACAAAGTGAAAACTTCATTTTCAATTATACCCTGAGATCATTTGAAAGAGTTTCATTTGCTTTTCTTCCATGGAAGTTATCTTTCCCCGGCCAGAATGTATCCTGATTCTCGGCCTAATTCTTGATGATCAATTTAATCCCTGATCAAGAAGATATAGCTTGGTCCTATTTCATCTCTTAAAAAGTTTAGTAATAAGCATAGCGGTCTTATCATTTCGATGGAGAGAAGAACCTATTATCAGCTCTTTGGGTCATTTCCGAACGAACAATTGAAACGAAACGAAATATTTCGATTCATCAATTTACTACGTTCAACTCTATGTGTTCCTCTATCCGTGGAGTACATTCAATGTACAGAAATGGCTATAACAGAGTTTCTTTTATTCATATTAACAGCTGCTCTAGGAGGAATGTTTTTACGTGGTGCTAATGGCTTGATAGCTTCAGAATGTTTCAGTTCATGTTCTTATCTATTATATTGATATACTAAGAGAGATGTACGCTCCAACCCAATGAGGCTACTATGAAATATTTACTTATGGGTGGGGCAAGTTTTTCCATTCTGGTCTATGGTCTTTCTTGGCTATATGGTCTATCCGGGGGAGAGATTGAGCTTCAATAAATAGTAAATGGTCTAATAGATACACAAATTTAGAACTCTCCAGGAATTTGGATTGCTCTTATATCCATAACTGTAGGAATTGGATTCGAACTTTCTCCAGTTCCTTTACATCAATGGACCCTTTACGTATATGAAGGAGTGCGATTCGTTCTACAAATTATTACCTCTATAATAAAATAGAGTGAATAGATATCTTTCTTTTTTATCAATTTTTATATCTCTCAAAACTCTATGGACATGTGGAAAAGATAAAGAAAAGGACTGTTATCCCTACCCCCACTCGGACCAAGACATCACTTTTACCGAAAAAAAGGTTTTTTCAAACATTTTTTGTCAAAATAACAATTAAGGTAAAGCAAGGTCAGAAACAACTAATATCTTTGAATTAACAAAGAGATTTTGTAAGAGGGATTGGTAATACTTTCTATTGATTGAATAGATTTGGTCTTATACATACATACGCGAGGAAGGTAATAAAAAAGGAATCAGATAATTATGTTATTCCTTCTTTATCACTTAGGAACCGTGCGAGATTCGAGTCCCATGCACGGTTCTGAATGAGAGAAAGGAGTGAGGGATCCTCCTTTCAACAACTCTCCCATTCCAGTCGTTGCTTTTCTTTCGCTCCGAAAATAGCTGCTCCAGCCGCTTGAATCGAATCTTCGATGTTCGTTCCTATCTTCATCGAACGAACGCATGGCAATGGATATATATGCACATAGAGATCTATCTATTGAAATATGGATATCTGGCCGCTCCGTTCTATTCAGGAATAGATATAATAGGATCGAACCTGTTCTTTACATATTGTTATTTGGTACCATATTAAATTCTTTAGGCTTCTATTAAATCGAAAAAGAAAAGATGTTCAGTCATCTTCTTTATGTATATGAAATATCCTCCAAATAATGAAAGTAAAAAGAAAAAGAATTGGATTCTATATTATGAACCTATACGACCGATCGATATCAATACTCCAATACGCTATCTCTTACATATATTCTATATATATTGAACATATCGGGATATGTTCAATATATATATGAATCCTATTCATGGAATAGGATTCACTTTCGGGATGCCTTGATGGTGAAATGGTAGACACGCGAGACTCAAAATCTCGTGCTTAATAGCGTGGAGGTTCGAGTCCTCTTCAAGGCATAAAATTTATCATGCTTATTGAATGAGCAATCCAATGGCAAATCTCGTATGAGAATCTCTCAATAGACTGGGATAGATTTCCTTCGTATCTGTTGATACGAGGTATTCCGACAATTACCTACAAGTTCAAGCTGTTAGAATAGGACAGTGGATCACAGGCAGGATCTTGGCGATCTTCTCTATTTCATTTCCGAAATGGTCCACCCTCGTATTATGAAGTATATTTCATTAAGGACACAGATTGAGAAGAATCTGTTAAGGTCTTGCAAGATACATAGATTGACCATATACCCCTCTCAAGATCTTGCAAGATCCGGGGGTTGCAACCGAACCTAAACACTATATTTACGTTGGATCCTGTGACTCTAGTCCTTACCATGCTTACTCTTACATGGTCGAGATCTCGGAGTGAGAAACCTATCTTAAAATTAAAGATCTATCAAGTCTTTTTTTTTCCTCTAAATACTTACTATTCTTGGACAATACCAGGAAAGGATTTCTTATAGGATCTTAAATCGGAGCATATGTAGAACTTCTCATTGGTTTCCACGACCCTACTGCACTGCCCGGTTCATTTTGTTTTACTTAATTCCATATTCCATTGCTCTTTCATCGATGATTACAGATTCTCCCGGCTGATGTTAAATTTGAATCCTGTTGTATGAATTGAGTGTTCAATTTCATTTGGAAAAAGACATTTCTTATCCAACAATGTCTTTGTCAGTTGATCCAATAACATTCTGTTAGATAGGAACAGATTTGATAAATATTGATAACTCTCGGATAGAGTATTATAAAGAAAAGATTCATTAGATAATAAACTATTGGTTCCGAGCCATCTTTGGCGATGAATTAACGATTCGAAGCGGTCAACCTTTTCTCTCGGATTTTCGATCAACCAACGTTGATATGTAAATAGAGGAGAATATGGCTGCATACGTTCCAATTGGATACTAATTGCTTGAATGCGTTTGAAATCCTCGATATGTTCCTTTCCTATAGGTTTCCACTCATTCATTATAAAAACCGAATTGGTCATGGATTTTGAATTATATCTACGAAAAGCACCTTGGAGACTTTTTTTAGGGAAAAAACCATATTTTGATGCTCTTCTCATTGAACTATGAGTAATATAAAGCCTTTTTAGCAGTTCTTCATTTGCGAAAAATTCTCGGCGTGAAAACACAAGGTGCTGCTCTTGAAATAGGAAGGAATCCCAAAGAAATCGTCTTCCTAAAAAGAACAATGGTTTCTTGGAGGGTTTATATTGCATCGAATATTCTATAGAAATTTGAGATCTTCCTCTCTGCTTTTCTTTAACCGATCCGAACTTATACGAAGATCCCAACTCATTGGGTCTTATTGTACGATCGAATCGATTACTGCGAAAAAAACTAAGACGCCAGATCCTAGGAGCCCAAACTACTTTACTGATCAATTCTTCATCCGTATCCCTATCCATTTGTTTTGTGCCGAGAGTTTCTTGTATAAACTTCAATTCATATTCTTTCAGAAATCGTATAATATCTAGATTATTTCTCGTTTTGGGCTGAGGAACAAATGTAATTTGATCCTTATCGGACTTACCCCGACATATTCCTGACCATGGAAACTCCACCAGAAGACTTTCTAAAAGACTAGAAGCTAGATAAAAATCATGCTCAGCGAATCTATCTAGAGGAATCCAATTCTCTCTATTTCGTTCCGATATAGACCAAGAATCTCGAGCCGCTGATCCGGCCAAGCAACTCAAAATATGGGGGAGTATAGTTAATTCCTTCATAGTTGTTTCGGCAATCGAAGGTTCTAAATACCATTCGGACAAATAAGAAAACCTTTTCTTCCATACTTCCTTTTTGGTAGATAGAGAATTCATGGGAGAATTCCTTCGAAGTGTATTTTGTATAACAGCCTTTCCTACCTTGTAGATAAGTATTTTGTCATTTTGATCGGATCCATCCATAGATTGAAAATTCGAAATTTGCTTATGAAGAGCTAATCGAATTGTATTAGTGTCTATAACTGATTTCTTTCGGGTAATACTAATTAATAAGGCTTCATTGACCAGTGCTGTTAGATCTCGTGCATCACAACCTATGGTTCTAGATGCACATTCATTGGAAGAGGACCACTCTTTTTCCGAGTAGAACCCTTTCATACCTAAAAGAATAGGAAGTTCCATTCGTCGTTGTAGGTTAACAAGCATTCGAATATTGATCGATCTATCTAATCGATTTGGAGATATTAGAGCTGGATCCACTTTTTGGGGGATATGAGTCGAAGCAATAACAAGAATATTTCTAAGAGAATCTTTATCTCTAGAGATATGGTGCAGTAATAAACCAAGGAAAGACTCAGTTAAGTCTAAACCAAGAGTCAGGTCATTGACATTCAGTTCATGAATGTTTGGAATCCAAATTATGCAAGGAGACATTCTTTTCGCCAATTCAAAGGTAAGATGGAATTGTTGCATTTTTTCTGTCACCAAATTATCAAAATCAGGATCAATACTTTGAGTATCAGGGTAATTTAAATATTGACCATGCAAGAACTTGTCCAGAGATATTTTGATTAAAGGAACATAAGAGTCTGTTGCTATACTTTTGACCAAACAGGATTGACCAGTTTCTATAGGAGCTATCAGTAAAATCCCTTTGGAAAGTAATGATCCTGAGTGGAGTGAGAAAGGGGTTTTATTCAATGCGGGATTGGTTTGAATAAATATTTGTGAAGAGGTAATCTTCTGACAAAAAGCAAGGAATACCGATCTTTCTGTTAAACAAAATTGATCAAACTCGTAATTCATTAGATCTTTTTGATAAGTGTAGGCCACATATTGTAAGTAAATAATTCCCGGCTGTTCAGTGATTAGAGAACCCGGTTCCTTCTTGAAATTCTGACTGTAAGTAAAATTCAATCCATATTGAGAAATGTTTCTTCCTGTCATTAGAAACTGAACTAGTAATTCTATCTCTTTTTCGGATATATCCATGCTGGAACACCATCTGTTCAACTCTTTTATTCTAGTTATGGGCAAATTAAGCTTTCTATTCTTCATCTTCCTCTTGATAGAAGAAGAGCTGGATGTGTCCCCTATATCAGAGAACAAGAGAGTCATTTTTTGCAACTCTATCACGTACGACGGATCCTTTAAATACTTGATGAGTTCAAAGTCTATCTTTAATTTGATAAAGATTAAGGAAATCACTTGAAAATATTGAAGAACACAATACCCAAAAAAGACGACAAAAGGGATAAGAATCCAATATTCATACCCCCGAACATTTAATAATCTCAGATGTGCCCATATTAATGGAACTGATGAATTAGTTTCTTCTATTAAAAAATCCTCGCAGGAAGATAAAGCAGAATCCAAAGGATTATTTAGAAACAAAAAATTATTCAGAAGATTCGTTCTGAATCTAAAAATCAATTTGAAAAGATTCGTTCTCAATTTCCATTGTATAGGTTCCCACAATAAATTAAATTTATGCATAATATTATGCTGACTATCTCGCAAAATCGATACAAATGGATTACTGCCATGTAGTAATATCTCCGGAAGAGTATCTAAAAGAATATTTTCAATATATTTACACCATGCAGAAGTAAAAAACCATGGCATATATTTTTTGAACAAATCCCATTTTGAAAAAATACTATCTATTCGATAGAACCTATACATCTCCTGTTTCTTAACACATTCATTAAAACGCGGTGATGGTAGAATATCCCGTTCCTCTTGAGATGAATTGGAAACGGTACTCCTCCCATCTATGCCTTCGTTTCCAATTATGTTTTGAAAACTTTCGGTTACAAACCAATCTTGAATACGATGAAACATTTCCTGGTTCTTTTTGGGAAATATTTCGGATAGTAAATCATCTTTATAAGATTGAGTTTCAATAAGACCCGTGTTTGAACTGAAACTCTTTTTAAGGTACTGATCGAGGTTGTTTTCTTCTGAATCGGATCTATTGAAAAAAGACTGGCAAAAAGTTTTTTCCAAATTGACTATTTGTTCTTTTGTTAAAGGCGTTGTAGAAATATCTTCGATCGAGGAAAGATATCTCTTGTCACGAACGAATGGATTCAATCGAGTTAGTAAATTGAAGGATCTGTACAAGTCATAGATTAATACAAATGTTTGGTCACCACTTCGTTTTCGTTGTAAATATTTAGGTAATAATATGTTAGATACTTGTGACTTGATGAATGAAATAGTCTCTTTCTCCGAGTGAACGGTTCCTATTTCACCAATGGGCAAAGAAGAGAGATTGTTGTGGATGGGTAAAAGATTGAATAATTGTCCATATGTAAGATTCTTCCTTTTTATATGAATTCTTTCCATATAAGAAGGTAATCTCTTCCTATAATTTGACCGAGGATGATGCAAATAATCAAAAAATTGGAGCGTATTTGCTCCGTGAAAAGAAGCTCTCAATGAGCTCTGATCAGATAGTTTCACGGGATTCAACCAATTGTCTCGATCGTTGGATATCGTCGAAAAATCAGTGTTATCGAACGATTCCATGCGATTCTTTTCATTATCGAATAAGTCAATAATCCATGGATTAATCGGTATCTCATTCGGAACAAATGGTGCAATTGTTCCTTCATCGATCAATAATTTTGATCTTTGTGAAAGATTATGGTCATCCAAAAGAAAGGGTTTGAATGTTTTGAAATGAACGATTAGAGCACCAATTGGATCCAACAACTCATTTAATCGTTGATAATTAAGACTTTTTAGCTCATTAAAGCGAAAATCCAAAATCGAAATGAAAATATCGAACTTAGAATTGAACTTCGAAATGATATCGAACTTCGAATTTAAGATCTCCACAGTAATTTCAAAAAGGGAAGAAAACTTTGAATAATCTTTTTTGTTGGGATTTACAGACCAACCAATTGAATCTTGATTAGTATTAGTACATGATTCAATTGGATCGAACACTATTTGAAAATAGTTTTGTTTAGAAAAAACATGTTTCAAATATTTCATAAAGTATTCGGTCTGATTGGACCATTTGTACACATTCAAATTCCGATTGATATGTTTATCCGTTCGAATAATAGAATGGTTGAACCATTCTCTCTGACTTTTTCTCTCCAACTGGATGAATGCCGGTCAATTGTATTTTTCGTTACATTATTCAAACTTTCATTTGCTATCCAATTTGTTCGAATTTGATCCTTTAAATTGCGACTTAACCTGCTCATAAAATAGAATCTATTGAATGCATTTTCTGAATACCCGGCAATCTTATACCGAATTGATTCATACCAATTGAAAGCTTCAGTTCTATAATCGTTAAGAGGGGTTCCTATCTCCAAGCGATTTTTGGAATTGATTTGGCTTAATTCTTTGTCGATTATTTGATCTAAATATTCATCCTCTTTATCAGTAATATTAAGGAGGACCCATAAAGATTTATTATTCAATTTCTCTCTGTGGTTAAAGATCCGATTCGATCTCAACGATCCATTCTTGTTGAGTTCATATAATGGATTCATGTTATAATCAATATCAAAAGAAATTTGATAATGAACCTTACTAGGCTTAGTTATTGATAGAGTGAATTGATCTGTTATTTTCAGAACAATTTTTTTCGTTTTCAATCTCAAATTGTTGAGCCATATGTATTGTCCTTTGCTTTGATCACAGAATGTA
The DNA here is from genome assembly GCA_027924585.1 of Larix kaempferi. NCBI lineage: Eukaryota > Viridiplantae > Streptophyta > Pinopsida > Pinales > Pinaceae > Larix > Larix kaempferi. Next base: position 93,795 of record BSBM01002702.1, read on the forward strand.
GAAGATAGATTCCAAGGCAGAGTAAAATTCCATTTTATAGATTGAATACAGTCGGATCGGTTCATATAACTTGGCTTTCTAAGAATAGTACATCCGGGATCTGATGAAATAGCACAATTCGAGGAAGGATTTTCAATTTCAAAATATGTTTTTATCTTCCATAGATCAACTATCCTATTCATTAATGAATAGGATTTTGAATTCCTTAAATCTTGGAAAAAAACATCTTGTTGCCTTTTCAATAAGTTGAAATTTTTAATGGGCTTCTTAGTAGCACTAGGACCACCCATACACGGTTCATCTATTGGCAATATGTAAGAACAAAAATAACGAATTGATTTTGTAAAATTATCAATTAATCTTTTCCTTTCCTTCAGAAAGGAATTCTCGTCCATATATCTTGGATCTTTTGTAAATAATTCTTTCGCCCAAGAGATTGGAGAATATTCTGAGAAACACTTTGAGGACAAATCTGATTCTTTTTTTGTTTGTTCTCTTTCAATAGAAGAAAGATCCCAAAGAATTGATCTTTCTCTTTGTTGCTCAATCTCTGTTTTATTTCTTGTGAATGGATCTTCACAAAGATCTTTTTCAGGTTCCCAATACTCATTTTCGGTTGAACTGAGAGTCGAATCGATCTTCGAATTGATATCTTTTTCATCCTTCTTCGAATGAGTTTCACTCGGTCCTTGATTCTCCGCGATCATCTCATCCTTCTTGTTAATGTTCCTGTCATATCCTGAATTGAAACTAATGGGATTGGAATGCTCTATGGATCGATTGTAAGATCTTTTCAATTGGAAAGACAGGAAAAGATGCGGAAATATAAACCAATTTTTGTTTAAAGGTTTTAAATATTCTTCCGATGTTTCATTTCCGAGTTCCATAAAGTTTATATGTATAGGAAATAGTTTCATCAAACAGAAATTTTTTCTCTCGATCATACTACTTTTATGATTGACGTGATATATGAGGACCGAGAATGTAAGTACTACTACACCTTTTATCAAAAAATATGGATTTCTTTTACGTAGATCGCGTAAAAGCAACGTACTGAGAATTCTAAGGTCAAAGAGCTTTATAAGGCGATCCCGAAGCGAAAAGATTTTAATTAAAAATCTCACCAAATTGGATTCGGCCCATGGATTGCATAGAAATTTATAACTTTGTATCTCTTCCCATTTTATTAGCCAGGATCTCCTTTTTTTCATTTATTTTTTACCCTCCCTACCCCCCCTTTTTTTTATTCATCCCAATGAAATGAATAGAATATATAATACATATTGATTTAATAGAATTGGAAAGCTCGTGTCAACCAAACCAGACAATTATACTGCATGGATAGAAATTATACCACATTTATCAAATTTTTTTCACTGAAAAAAGGATCGAATCCAGTCCGTTTTTTTCTTATTTTATGGGCGAACGACGGGGATTGAACCCGCGCGTGGTGGATTCACAATCCACTGCCTTGGTCCACTTGGCTACGTCCGCCCCGGAAAAACAAACCAATTGTCTCTATCTACGGTCATTTCTTCCAATAAGAAAATTTCTAGGTCCGTCCCGACAACGAGCTAACGTTTGTATGTGGGTCGGCGACCTCTGACAGGGGATCAAAGCAAGATCGAAGACTAACTCCCAACCAACTCTCGAACAAGTTGTTCGGTCGTGGGCCTCTGTAAAATGTCTATTGATAATACTTTACATTAATAAAGTATGAGAGAAAGAATGTGATTGGGTCCCGAACTACCCAATTTAAGATCTGAGTCTATACTCATATTATAGAATGAATATGTTGATGATCTTTATCCAGCATCCATGGCTGAATGGTTAAAGCGCCCAACTCATAATTGGCGAACTCGCGGGTTCAATTCCTGCTGGATGCAGGGGAACTGCACATATTCATTCTTTATGGAATGGGAAAAAGTAGGAGGGATAACAACAAACATTTGAAGAATACCAAACCTTTCATTTTATTGAAAGGCTTGGTACTGTTCAGTTAAGCAATACACGATAACAATCCATCAGAGTATTATCCGCCTATTGAAATAGATTCAACAGCAGCTAGATCCAGAGGAAAGTTGTGAGCATTACGTTCGTGCATAACTTCCATACCTAGGTTAGCACGATTAATGATATCAGCCCAAGTGTTAATTACACGACCTTGACTGTCAACTACAGATTGGTTGAAATTGAATCCATTTAAGTTGAAAGCCATAGTGCTTATGCCTAGAGCGGTAAACCAGATACCTGCTACGGGCCAAGCAGCTAAGAAGAAATGTAAAGAACGGGAGTTGTTGAAACTAGCATATTGGAAGATCAATCGGCCAAAATAACCGTGAGCAGCCACAATATTGTAGGTTTCTTCCTCCTGACCAAATTTGTAACCTACATTTGCGGACTGATTCTCAGTAGTTTCCCTGATCAAACTGGAAGTTACCAAAGAACCATGCATAGCACTGAATAGAGAGCCGCCGAATACGCCAGCTACACCCAACATGTGGAATGGATGCATAAGGATATTGTGCTCAGCCTGGAATACAATCATGAAATTGAAAGTACCAGAGATTCCTAGAGGCATACCGTCAGAGAAGCTTCCTTGACCAATAGGGTAGATCAAGAAAACGGCAGTAGCAGCTGCAACAGGAGCTGAGTATGCAACAGCAATCCAAGGACGCATACCTAGACGGAAGCTAAGCTCCCACTCACGACCCATATAGCAAGCTACACCAAGTAGGAAGTGTAGAACGATTAGCTCGTAAGGACCCCCGTTGTATAGCCATTCATCGACGGAAGCTGCTTCCCAAATGGGATAGAAGTGCAAACCGATAGCTGCAGAGGTAGGAATAATGGCACCAGAGATAATATTGTTTCCATAAAGAAGAGAACCGGAGACAGGCTCACGAATACCATCAATATCTACCGGAGGAGCTGCGATGAAAGCAATAATGAATACAGAGGTTGCGGTCAATAGGGTAGGGATCATCAAGACACCGAACCATCCAATGTAAAGACGGTTTTCAGTGCTAGTAATCCAGTCGCAGAAGCGACCCCATAAATTTGCGCTTTCGCGTCTTTCTATAATTGCGGTCATGGTCAGAACTTCGTTTATAAAATCATCAGAGGCTCCCAAGCATAAGGCTTGTTATTTGACAGTATAATATGATCCATGTATCAATGTCAACCAATATCCGGGATGGAATTTCAATATCTATCCCAACGGGATAGATACTGATCTATACTATATTGATAGAATATAGATGTATTTTAGATAGACTCTATACTTTTTTGCATATATTCCACACTCTATAGATCTATCTGTGGTTAGATACTCCATCAAATTCTTTATTTCTGGTTCCAGGAATGGGAGATCCGTTGTAATGAGAACGGATAGGATTGAATCAGTGAAGAGAAAATTTTTTTGTTCGCTACAACGAAGTGCAAAGCGATTCTGGAACCGAATTATGAATAAATTGATATGAGTGGGATATCAATTCTTCATCACCTTTCCGGAGAACCCATAGTGCAATAGTTCGTTCCCTGTGAATAGGAACGAATATGAAAAGGAACTTGATTGGATCCAGAACCAGAATAAGTGGACAGAGGTACCTATCGGAATTGGATCAATTTTATCCGGGTTGCCCGGGACTCGAACCCGGAGCTCGTCGGATGGAGTGGATGATCTGCTCCTTCAGTATCAGTAAGAGCGAGAAATCTCTCCCCAAACCGTGCTTGCAATTCTCATCGCACACGGCTTTCCCCATGTAATGTATCTATTTCCTAATCATTTTAGTTCTCGGATGGAAAAATAAAAATGATTCTGAATCGAGGCAATGACTCAAAGAGCATTTCATTGGTCAAATAAGTTTTCTATTTTCAGATCCTGTATCTTTTGCCAGGAATTGGCTAGGGGATTTATCTGGGGAATATCTGAATGCCAAATTCGTTCTCTCTGTGAGCGGGCCGCCGCCTTTGATGAAAAGGGCGGAGAATCGAATTCTCGTTCTTTTGAAAACGATTTTTTAAAGAGTTCTGGACCTAATTCCTTCCGAACTACACGTATCGTACTTTTATGTTTACAGGCTAAAGTTTTAGCACATGATAATGAAAGTATATACTTAATACGATATAAACCATCTCGACCAAAGGATCCACTGTAATAATGAAAAAGATTTCTCCAAATTCGATCGAATCGATCGAGGATATCATCATCTGTTAGACTGGTCCAAGACAATTTACTAATTGGCCGCCCTGATATGTCACAGAATTTTTCTCTAGCCAATAATCCAATTATTGGTACAATCGGAACTATTGGATCAAATTCACCGGTAATAAGATCGGCAATAAATAACTCATCTAGCATTTTGGTCCTGACCAAAAGAGGTTTCATCCGAATCCTCAGAAAATAGCCTAGAGAAGAAGAACAATTCTTGGATAATTGATGAGAACATACCCTATATGGTTCGGACCAAAGATGGAAATAACATTGCCGAAAAATTGGAAGATGATATCTACATTTTTTCACTAGGAGATGAGTACCCTTTATAGCTATAATAGATCTTTCTCCATATCTAAAATAGTGAATGTTAGGATCCTTCAACGACCAGATCCTTTTCAGTGAATTTCGACGAGAAAATATGATAATATGTTTGATCTTTCGATCAAAATGAGTTCGCTCAGGGAAAGATCCATGAGACAACGATCGTAAATGAGAGGATCGTTTAAGAAGGGGAACTAAAATGGATTCGCATTCATAGACATAATGATTCCACAGGAATAGGAAAAATCTCGTATTCACTCTTGGGGCGACAATAATCGATCTTTGTAAATTCTCTGGACTATTTCGATATTCATAGAGAACAGATCGTAATGGGTGCAAGGAGGGAGCATCTCGGATCCAGCGACGAAAGGTTCGAACCAAAATTTCTGGATGAATAGAATAGGGTATTCGTGTATCTGATATATAATTTGAATGCGGGAATTTATCTTCCAAGAAGGGAAATATTGAATGGATCGACCGGAAACTCTTCCATTCATTTATCCCTTCCACAGAATATTTTGACCGTATAGAGAACGGAACTTCCAGGACCAATGTAAGTCCTTCTAGTACCGATTCATAATAGGAACTCTTGTTGCGTTCAACTAATGGATTTGGATCACAATTCACGAATAAAACAATTGAATGATTCTGTTGACGTATTTGACCAATCAAACGTTTTACAGTTAGGAAACTGAATTGATCATTGGAACTTACATGTTCCATCGGTTCGGAGGAACTCGATCCATCCAAATAATGATCATGATAAATTGCGTAAAGATCTTCCTGAAAAAAGAGTGGATATAAAAAGCATTGTTGCCAAGAGCTATCTTCCTTTCCGTTTCTATGGAACTCATCCATTTTCAAACCTCAGCTATGGCTCTCGTTCATGAGAATAACCTCTTAATTTCTGAGATAATACATGGTGCGATCTAGTCGGGACAAGATAGGAAAAAAGAGATATATCCGTATATCCAGATTCTATCTTCTATTCAGCAGATTTACTACCCAAGGATCTCATTCGTCAGGAGGAAGAATGAAAATCTTTTATTCTGGCAACCGATCGCTCTCCTGACTCATGGAATAAATCAACCTGGTCAGTACACTATTTATCTTACACATCTGTACTCGAGTACTTAGGACTCATTGTGAGTGTATAAATCCCTGATCTACTCAGGAAAAACCTCCCGATATCGGGTACTAAAATGCTCTTAACTTCTGATCAGTAAAGGGAATTCCTCGCTCGTTAAATTGGAACGAGGAACAGAAGCTCGTTCCTCTGGGTCTACTTATGATTCAAGTCATATAGCTTTCTCCATTTACTCATTTGACTTAACCGCGAATTGATTCGATCCTATTCACAATTATCACATTTGATCCGAAAGGATGAGCATATTATACATCCATCTAGGTATATAATAGACATTTCCCACCCATTTGATTCCTTAAATCAGATCCGGTCCTGATCGAATACAATCAGGTATCCTAAAAATAATATCAGGTATCATAAAGATCATATGTTGGAACGACATGCTGTTTTTTCCATTCATTATACTTCGAGGATCAGTCGTAGTCTTCCGAACTTTACCGATGGTATCGACGAGTTTTCTACTTCATTCAAATGTGTAAAAGACCTTAGTCGCACTTAAAAGCCGAGTACTCTACCATTGAGTTAGCAACCCATATTGCAAATAGATATTGAGGATATATACGATCGAAGTGGAATGCGAGGTTACTCAATATGAACCGGTAAATTGAATCTTACCGATCGTTGTTGTTAAATGACGAACGGGAGGGATCAAAAACCTATGTGAATGACCAAATAATTAACTTGTCAGTTCATATATGGACATGTAGAATTTCGATCCACCATTCCAGAATAAAGTATTCTAGGTTATGAATAAATGATCCGTCGACAGAATTATCATGATTGGATAGAATCACTGATAAATGATGAACCTAAGATATCTATTTCTATTGTGAATGGACGAATTATATCGACACAATACACTATTGTCAATCCAGAATAAGAGATAAATTAATTGTTGGATTGGCACTGTATTGGGACGATATGTTAGACGCATCGAGAGAAAATACTAGGCTTATTTGTAACAGCCTCGGTAGAACGATTCAAATATTCGTCATCTTTGTATGGAATCACGTGGAAACGAGAGTGACTTGGAGAGTATATAATAAAATAAGAATAATGTTGAGCCAAGGGAAGGGCATTTGATCCAAATATGAAATGTTGGATGTCATAATTCACATCCACGAAACCGATTAAGACGATGTTTTTAAGATCCCTCCCTGATCTCGAATCATGATCGAGACGTGATTATGAATAGTCATTAACTCAATTGATATGATAGGAATAGGTATCGAATTGGATCCACTTTTTTTGTATAGAATACACTCAATGTAATCAATTAATTTATATTTATTAGGTACTTAACTTAATGCTTCTTTAGCTGCGTGCATTACCTCAACAGTAATGTTCAAGATGCCCTTTCGTCGTGCAAATTTTTCTGTATTTCTCTCTACTTCGTCCCTGACAAAACGGGGGATTTTATTCAATTCTAGTCGACTTTCAGGATTCCAAATTAGACTCATATCCGTGGATAATGATTTAGTCATTATTTCCTTCGTATCATGACCACAAAAAATCTCTAGAAGATGATCCTCCATACCCAGAGCGAATGAGTTATAAACTGGATCAGCTATTTGATTAGTACCTTCGTAACCCAGGAAGGGTCGATATCCCAAGGAAAAATTTTGGATATGAGCTGGTGCGGAAATAACTCCACAGGGAATCTCAAGACGTTTACCGATATGACGTTCCATTTGAGTACCAAATATTGCAGAGGGTTCCACGCGAGCGATAATATCTCCTACTTCAGCATGATCATCTGTGATGATTATCTCATCACAAAAATCTTTAATTTGCTCTTTGAACCATTCTGCATCATGTTTACAATAAGTACCTGTACAACTCACACGAATTCCCATCTCTCTAGCAAGTATCTTAGTGATTGAAGCAGCATGAGTTGCATCACCAAAAACGACTGTTTCTTTCCCCGTAAAATTCTGACAATCGATAGATCTTGAGAACCAAGCAGCTTGGGAAACGAATCGAGTTTGTCCATCTATATAGGATTCGTAATCAACCCTTTTGCTTGATAAAATAGGAGCCGCCAAGGTATCAAGATATTTCTTTATCTGTCGGATGCACGCAGCCATATCTACAGCTCCCATAGGAGTTGTAGATACATAAGGCATTCCAAATTCTTTATTCAAATACATCGCTGTCATTAAGCCCACTTCACGATAAGGAATTAAATTGAACCGAGCTTTTGGTAAATTTTTTGGATCCTCTACAGATCCTCCTTCAGGAATTATTTGATTAATTCTGATGTCCAGATCTTTTAATAAACGTCTCAACTCACGACAATCGTGTCGATTATGAAAGCCCAGAGTAAGAATCCCAATTATATTTACAGAAGGTGCATCTGTTACAAATTGATCCAATGTTTCTTGTCTATGGGATTTCTCCAAATAATATCGAACCACCTGTTCCAAAGTTCTATCCGCTGCCTGAATTTCATTCACTTGATAATGATCCACATCCGCAAAAATGACGTTGCAATCGGAGATTATGGATGCTCTATCCACAAAGTTTTTTAAATCCTCTTGCAAGATACTAGAGGTACATGTAGGTGTCAATATGATCAGATTGGGACCTTCCTCCTTATCTTTTCGAAGAATATTATCCACAACTCTTTTTTTAGATCCACGTGCTAGTACGTGACGATCTACTATACTAGCAGTTGCAGGAGTAAAATTTCTTTCCCGTTCTAACATAGAGCGCATTACATTAAAATAATCATCTCCTAGAGGAGCATGCATAATGGCATGGACATTTTTGAATGAACTAGCTACTCGTAGAGTTCCAATATGAGCAGGACCAGCATACATCCAATGGGCTAATTTCATAAATTGAACCTTATCTCAAATTGATCTGTATTCCCATCTTGCACCACAGAGATATCCCTTTATCCCTTCCCCATTGTAATCACATTCCCTTCTGATAAGTATGGTGAAATGATGATAAAAAGTAGAACGAAATTCCATTGGATTTACCCTTTACGAAAGAAGAAAGGGAAGAGGGAGGGAAGGGAAAACAGGAACCAATGAAATAAGTCTGGGACGGAAGGATTCGAACCTCCGAATAACAGGATCAAAACCTGCTGCCTTACCGCTTGGCCACGCCCCATTCCCATCCTATTTTTCTATTCATATGCTAATGAATACTTATATCAAATTTTTTGTCAACTCATTAGGATCCAAGATTCATTAGATCAGATCCCAATTGGCCAGATAATTTTGTGGATTTTGAAACAAAATAGGTTATTAATGGAATTGGACATAATAGGAGAAACATAAAAAGGGATAAGAATATCCATTCATTGATCAATCTCTATTAGATTGGGTAAAATATTGTATGTATGAAAGAATCATCCCTTCCAACCCCAAGTCCGGTCAAACTTGCCGAAGAGCTTCGATCAATTCCATTAATCAAAGACTTTTCTGGCTTTACCCCCCCCCTAATTTTTATTGGAGAAGAAAAATGCCAGTTATGCTCAATATTTGTCTAGATGATGCCTTTATTCATTCAAATAATCCCTTTTTTGGAAAATTACCTGAGGCTTATGCGATTTCCGATCCAATTGTCGATGTAATGCCAATTATTCCCGTTCTTTCTTTTCTCTTAGCCTTTGTTTGGCAAGCTGCTGTAAGTTTTCGATAAAAAGTATCCTCTTTTTTCCTTTTTCAAGTTTTTGGATCGCTGTCATTGATCCAATTTTTGTATCACTCTTTATATTTTTTGTGGCAGAAGTTCTATCCTTGCTCCGCCCGACGATACCAGATCCAGATACCTTATCTGCTCCCGGCTAAAAACTTTTTAACTCACCTTCGTCAATTCCTTCCGATCTCATCGCTCACTTTGGATTGGGCTATTTGGTCACGTATTGATACGAATTACATATTTTCATAAAGATTCGATAAATATCTGGTTGATTCAAACAAATAAGAAGGGAAGAAAGACCATTTGGAAAACAAAGGGATAAATTATCTCCTTCTTTCAAATTTATTTTCACACGTGATCCGGAAAAATAATTTCGTGATTTGTATGAATCATACTATTGCTTGGTATTCAAGTATCCATATATGGTACAAAGATTGATGATCTATTCTGTTGTACTTATAATCAGGATCCTGGAGATTACGTAATGCTTACTCTTAAGCTGTTCGTTTACGCAGTAGTGGTATTTTTCATTTCTCTTTTTATCTTTGGATTTCTATCGAACGATCCAGGACGTAATCCCGGACGTAAAGAATAGTGAAAAAAGTCTCTAGGTTAATTGGTCTTTTCCGTAGAAAGATTCGGAGTTTTCGTTTTCAGGATCAATAGTGACCGAACGGAGAGAGAGGGATTCGAACCCTCGGTACGGATTATCCGTACTACGGATTAGCAATCCGCCGCTTTAGTCCGCTCAGCCATCTCTCCAAGATGGAAGAGTTCATGTGTAACAAAATGAATGGTGGAGTGAAGGTGTATACCATAACATGTATGGATTGTATCGATAATGTAATGAATAGAGCAATTATTTAGAGAAAAAGAAATCTAGCGAATCATATTGTTCATTCCGTTCAAAATAATTTTTTCCCCCTTTTTTCTGACCTGGCTGGCCTGGCCACCGGCCAGGCCAAGAAAAGCAAAGAATCATTCATGCATCATATAGTGATTCAGCTAATTTGAAAGCCAAAAGAGTTATTGAAATAGAAGCAAAAAAAGCTAGAACAAATGCAATAGCTTCATAATTAACAAAATTAACAAATTCCAAATTTGACGTCATTTCTTCAATTTCCTCCTTAATTTTTTTTTTAATAAATTAGTTACATTGAATGCATCCATTTTTTTCTCTCCAGTATAAAATGAAAATACCTAGATATTTCAATATCTGAATGGGCTCTCTATTTATTTCTTTATGTATTATTATAAAAGATATCAGTTACTCAAGGCTATGTTCCTGATCGAAATTACACAGATGGGGAAGAAGAGAAAATGGAAGAAGGATTATATTTATCTTGGATTAAGAAAGAAAAGAATTGGTTTAATATCATCGCCATCTTTCAAAATAGAAGGGGTTTCCTTACAACCATTGATCTTCTTAGGTTTGCGATAGATTATATCCGGGAACATCTTCCTATTTGTTCAAATTTTCTACAGTTTGTAATGATATTTGAAGAATTCTGTTAAAAAGAATTGAATTATTTAGAATTCATTTTCGAAATATCTACCATATGGTCATTGACCGAGGTATGTCTATGATTAACTAATTGTTTAGCTCCGGGAATGGTGGGAGCCATACCCGATCGAGAAATAATATTATGCAAACGCATTTCAGGTAATTGCAATAGGACCTGACCCGTTGATCCCGCGGCTCTTCTAGCAATACATTCAGAATTGTTTTTAGGCATAACATAACTTGTCTCCATTCGCTTCGTATCAGCTCAGCCCGGAGTTTCCAGTATAGCTATCCCTACCCTCCTCTCATGTAAACCTACGAGCTACTAATATATGTTCTCAACTTGATATCTATAAATATAGATGGATCATGTGCATCCAATTTTTTGTTCATATACCGTAGTAGACTTACTCATTAATATATGATGGGGGGGCCCTTTTAACTCAGTGGTAGAGTAACGCCATGGTAAGGCGTAAGTCATCGGTTCAAGTCCGATAAAGGGCTCATGTTTCCTACGAAGAAAAAAAAAAGGTCTGGATGTCCGTCTTACACGCACGGTTAAGAGACAATCAAGTTATTTATTATATTATAATGCAGGTGATGGGACAAATATACAAATTTCGAGGCTCATCTATCAACGGAGATAGTGAACATTTTACAGTATTGAAAGAAGACGAATGAAACGTCTTGGTAGGCGTCAATCGATCCGTGGAACGTATCAAATCCTTCACGTATAAGTTCGTGATGAGTCCGGGCTCATTCCGATATAACATGATTTCGGACAGATCTATTGTCTAACCGAGTAAATATCTATTTGTAACGGGGCAGAAGGCAACTTCTTTTGGGTCGCAGTCCACATTATTTTTGAGCAAGGGATTCTAGTTTTGTCCCAACAGAGTTATGATCTTAGGTGGAGAAAGAGAACGAACCAAAGGTTCGCCTTTAGCTAGAATGGATCAACTCCAGAGAATTTTCCTTTCCAGGTATTTGGAATATCCGTAGTACTTCCCACTTCTATGGTTCAAGAATAGGTTTGATTTACCATAAATAACATATTGTAGAGAATCCTAGTTGATCAAGATCTTCGCCCCGATCTTTAGCAAAGGGATAGATACAGCCGGGATTTTCGATTGAACGGAAAAGGACTTCGTTCAACCCCAACGGAATGCGTTGCGTTTGGATGGAGCTAAAAGCCACATGTCCAATCGATACTTTGACTGGACTAGAAACTGCTTCAAACATATGATATTTTAGAGAACTCTCGAGTTTTTCGAAGAGCTAGCGATAAAAATGAACAAAAAAAGAAATGTGATACAATATAGAAAATATCGTGACAAATTACCCGCTTTTCCCTCGGTTCCGAACTAGATTATCTTACAATGGGAATTCTAACATTGTGCAAATCCAAGCAATATAGTATGGAATACCTTATAAATCCTCTATCTATATTTGTATGTAGAATCTAGAAGTGCCTAGAAAAAAAGAAAAGAAAAAACGCCTTGTTTCTTGTATGTTACAATTAGTTCCAGTTCTACGATCCGAACTCTTTGGATTGGACAGATTAGACAGATTGGATCGGACAGATACTTCCATAGATCCCCTTCTTATGGATTCCCTTGAGAATAAAAGGAAAGGAGGAAGTCATTCATCATACTAGCTAGGAATTCCCTACACCTGATTCATCAAATTACAATGATCGATCCTAATTACTTACTATTCGAACGAAGGCCAAGATCCAATAGGCTGGGATCAATCATTAGAACCTTGGATCTATCAGAAGTAGATTAGTAACCTCCAATAATGTAATGGATTATTATTGCATATCATCATGTCAGTCGTTACTTAACTTATTTTCTTTCCCCTCTTTTTTTATTAATGAAAAAAAGGGTTTATAGGTGCGATCATCTGGTATCGGATCAATCTCGATCGATGAGAAATAATTATCTGCCTGTCCTGTTCCAACGTTCCCATCCATCGATCTCGATAAGGACATGAGAATAGTTTATATGATCCGAAAGACTCTTCAAGGCCAAGTCATAGGGACTATGAGGGGATATATATATATATATAAATAAAGTAGTGTAACTTAGTGGAATGTATAGGGCTATACGGGCTCGAACCGTAGACCTTCTCGGTAGAACAGATCAAAGTTCTTATTATCAAAATGATTTGAACTGTTCCAAGAACCCAACATGCATTTTCTCGCATTGGGCTCTTTCATTAACTGATGGAAAGATCGGTTAGTCTGCCATTCTCCTCTTTCCAGGAAGATACTAATATGGCTCCGTGTGCTCCAAATTATTACCCTTCGGAAGCAATCCCAAAGTTATTCAAAAGGTTTCCTTGACGTAGGTCTGCCTTGCTCGGGCATAGATTGACTCAAATAGAGTCTCCTCTATCGCTCAAAAAGTGAAATATGACACTTCATACACCTAAAAGTTCATAGAGCGAAAAGAATCTATTTTGAGGTCCCCGTATTATACTCATTATGCCTGGCATTGAACGGAGCTGGGATTGACCATATCAATTAGATTCGTAATTCGAATCGGATCGAACTTCATCTTTGTCATGCTATTGTTCCCCAGAGAAACAAATTGATAGAGTAAGACTATTTCACATAGAATCTATTTCGTGGATCGGACGAATCGATAAACTCTCCCGAAAACCATTGGCGCACGTGTAAACGAGGTGCTCTACCATGCTGAGCTATAGCCCTTCCTTGCCAGTCTTGGTGATACACTACTATACTAACCAGATGGATCACTTTCTGTCAAGGTAGATATTTCATGATCCGATACTATGATCTAATACGTCCCAATAAGTTCGATCTGCGCCAGAGAAACATTGTCTATACGTTTAATTCCATTTAGAATTGTTTATAGAGTCCAACTCTACCTATGAGAATAAATGACCCACTTAACTCAGTGGTTAGAGTATCGCTTTCATACGGCGAGAGTCATTGGTTCAAATCCAATAGTAGGTAAACTTATTAGATACCATTGAAGAGTCGATGGCATCTAATAAGCTTTACTCCACTTTTTTGGATCGAGACAGAACATTGAATCAATCCATTTTCAGATCATTCTCCAAAATTTTCATTAGAGACGGGGGGGCTAGCATTGATAGCCTCTAATCGTGTTCTAGCTCTTTTCAGAGCTACATCAGCCTCAATTGCTTGTCTTTTGCCTTCGGCTCGAGCTAAGTCAGCTTTAGCTATTCGAAAAGTTTCCTGGGCTTCTTTTAGATTGATGTCAACATCTCTCTCTGCATTATTGACCAATACGGTTATTTTATCATTGTCTATCTTGGCGAAACCGCCCATCAAAGCCATAGTGGACCACCGTCCATTGAGACGTATTTTCATAACTCCTATATCTACAGCTGCCACAAGTGAAGCATGATTGGGTAATACGCCAATTTGACCACTATTAGTAGATAGGATTATTTCTTTAACTTCTGAATCCCAAACGACTCGATTAGGAGACAGTACACGAAGATTTAGGGTCATTTTCAAAATTCACTTTAGTTAATAGCCTTCGCGGTAGCTTCATCAATGTTACCCACCAAATAAAAAGACTGTTCGGTAAGACCATCTAATTCTCCGGAAAGGATCATTTGAAACCCTCTAATTGTTTCCATTAGACCAACATATTTGCCCGGGAAACCTGTGAATACCTCTGCTACGAAAAAGGGTTGTGATAGGAAACGTTCAATTTTTCTTGCTCTTGCTACGATTAAACGATCTTCCTCCGATAATTCATCCAGTCCAGGAATAGCTATAATGTCTTGAAGTTCCTTATAACGTTGTAAAGTTTGCTTAACCCCTTGTGCAATTTCGTAATGTTCTTCACCTACGATCCAAGGTTGGAGCATAGTCGATGTTGAATCTAAAGGATCCACTGCTGGATAGATACCCTTGGCAGCTAATCCTCTCGATGGTACGGTAGTAGCATCTGAATGTGCAAATGTCGTAGCAGGAGCAGGGTCGGTCAAGTCGTCAGCAGGTACATAAACTGCTTGAATCGAGGTTATGGATCCCCTTTTTGTGGAAGTAATTCTCTCTTGCAAAGAACCCATTTCCGTGGCAAGAGTTGGCTGATAACCCACGGCGGAAGGCATTCTGCCTAATAGGGCGGATACCTCTGATCCCGCTTGGACAAAGCGGAAGATGTTATCAATAAATAATAATACGTCTTGCTCATTGACATCTCGGAAATATTCGGCCATGGTTAGAGCAGTTAAACCGACTCTCATACGAGCTCCTGGTGGTTCATTCATCTGACCATAGACCAGAGCCACTTTTGATTCTGAGATGCTTTGTTCATTAATTACTCCCGATTCTTTCATTTCCATGTAAAGATCATTCCCTTCACGGGTACGTTCTCCTACTCCTCCAAATACAGATACCCCTCCATGAGCCTTAGCAATGTTGTTGATCAACTCCATAATGAGTACTGTTTTACCCACTCCAGCTCCTCCAAATAAACCGATTTTTCCCCCACGGCGGTAAGGAGCCAAAAGATCTACTACTTTAATGCCTGTTTCGAAGATGGATAATTTTGTATCCAACTCTATAAAGGCGGGAGCAGATCTATGAATAGGAGATGTTATGCGAGCATCTACAGGACCCAAATTATCAACAGGTTCTCCAAGAACATTGAAAATTCGTCCGAGAGTAGCTCCACCAACTGGAACACTCAGAGGAGCTCCCGTGTCAATCACTCTCATTCCTCTCGTCAAACCATCTGTAGCACTCATAGCTACAGCTCTAACCTTATGATTTCCTAATAATTGTTGTACTTCACAAGTAACCTGAATTTCCTTACCGGTTGTACCTTGACCCTTAACTGTCAATGAATTGTAAATATTAGGCATATTACCTGGAGGAAAAGATACATCCAGTACTGGGCCAATGATTTGAGCGATACGTCCCACACTTTTTTCCACAAGTGCGGAAACCCCAAGAACAAGAGGATTGGTTCTCATACAAAAAAGGAAAAAATTTCCTTGAATCTTGAATTTGATATATATCAATATTATTTTTCCAATATTATCAATAACAAAAAGGTTCCTTCCGTATCGGGTCGATCAGATCAGTCAATAATGAATGGGAGTTACCACCTGGGTAATACCCTACTTTATTGAAAAGTTCAAATTAATATTTGGAATATTAAGTAGGTAGATAGATATGGATAAGGATCATGAGGAAGTCTTCGATTTCTCTATAACTAGAACCCATTTATCCATAACTAAAATTGAAAATACTTCAACATTATGTCCATATCATCTGTGAAATTTGAAACTTTAACCTTACGAATGACCTTTATCTCATTGGTCGTTATCTCTTCGTACGCACATTTGTTCCATATTCTATATGTATTGTCATATGGACAATTCGCACCATTATGGTTAAAGGTCAATTCGGTTCCTTAAATTCATTAATTAACTAGTTTAACAGCTGAAAGGTGCTTGGGTCAATGAAGAACTTCAAGAGCAAAAATTGGGTTGCGTCATACATAAAGAACATTATACAATGAGAGTGTATCTAGTAGATCTTATTGTCCAATAACGGACGACTGTTTTGTAGGATATTTCTGTCAAAATCAATTAGATCTTATTGTCCAATAACGGACGACTGTTTTGTAGGATATTTCTGTCAAACAAAATCGATTGTTTACGTTCGATCCATGTCGAGCAGACCTCGTCCTTGCGAGAAATAATTATTAATAAAGGAGGGACTTATGTCACCAAAAACAGAGACTAAAGCTAGTGTCGGATTCAAAGCTGGTGTTAAAGATTACAGATTAACTTATTATACTCCTGAATATCAGACCAAAGATACGGATATCTTGGCAGCATTCCGAGTAACTCCTCAACCTGGGGTGCCGCCCGAGGAAGCGGGAGCAGCAGTAGCTGCTGAATCTTCCACCGGTACATGGACCACTGTTTGGACCGATGGACTTACTAGTCTTGATCGTTACAAGGGACGATGCTATGACATCGAGGCCGTTCCTGGAGAGGAGAGTCAATTTATTGCCTATGTAGCTTACCCCTTAGACCTTTTCGAAGAAGGTTCTGTTACTAACTTGTTCACTTCCATTGTAGGTAATGTATTTGGATTCAAGGCCCTACGGGCTCTACGTTTGGAAGATTTGCGGATCCCCCCTGCTTATTCCAAAACTTTTCAAGGTCCACCTCATGGTATCCAAGTCGAAAGGGATAAATTGAACAAATATGGCCGTCCTTTATTGGGATGTACTATCAAACCAAAATTGGGTCTATCGGCTAAGAACTATGGTAGAGCAGTTTACGAATGTCTCCGTGGTGGACTTGATTTTACCAAGGATGATGAGAACGTAAATTCCCAACCATTCATGCGCTGGAGAGATCGTTTTGTCTTTTGTGCGGAAGCACTTTATAAGGCTCAGGCTGAGACGGGTGAAATTAAGGGACATTACTTGAATGCTACTGCAGGTACATGTGAAGAAATGATGAAAAGGGCAATATTTGCAAGAGAATTGGGAGTTCCTATCGTTATGCATGACTATCTGACGGGAGGTTTTACTGCAAATACTTCTTTGGCTCATTATTGCCGAGACAACGGCCTACTTCTTCACATTCACCGCGCGATGCATGCAGTTATTGACAGACAAAGAAATCATGGCATGCATTTCCGTGTACTGGCTAAAGCATTGCGTATGTCCGGTGGAGATCATATTCACGCCGGTACTGTAGTAGGTAAACTTGAAGGGGAACGAGACGTCACTTTAGGGTTTGTTGATCTACTGCGTGATGATTTTATTGAAAAAGATCGAAGTCGTGGTATTTACTTCACTCAAGACTGGGTATCTATGCCAGGTGTTCTGCCCGTAGCTTCAGGAGGTATTCACGTTTGGCATATGCCTGCTCTGACCGAGATCTTTGGGGATGATTCCGTACTACAGTTTGGTGGGGGAACTTTGGGGCACCCTTGGGGAAATGCGCCTGGTGCAGTAGCTAATCGGGTTGCTCTAGAAGCTTGTGTACAAGCTCGTAATGAAGGACGTGATCTTGCTCGTGAAGGTAATGAAGTGATCCGTGAAGCTACTAAATGGAGTCCTGAACTAGCTGCTGCTTGTGAAGTATGGAAGGAGATCAAATTTGAATTTGATACGATTGATTACTTGTAATCCAGTGACTTTCGTTCTACCAATCGGACTCGGCCCAATCTTTTACCACTACCACAAAGATTAGGCCAAATCGTGAACGGAGATCTGCGATTTCAGATATTAATATCTGGGATTTCTATATATCAATATCTATAATAGATATTGATATATAGAAATTTCCGAGGTCAAATATCTCAAACAGAGTGAGTCAATTCAAATTTTTTGGGGTAAAGCATTCGATAACGAATCCTATTCATCCTTTCCATTGATCTTATGGATCATTCGATAGGGTTGGTAGCTCAGTGGATCAGAGCTCATGGTTCCGGACCATGAAGTCAAGGGTTCAAATCCCTTCTAGCCCAAAAGATTTTATATTTAGGATGAAAATTCCTTTTCATCGCGGTATAGGAGAGAATCTTTCTTTATAACAGAATAAAGGGTTCTATCATAATCCCGGATCGATATATTCGGATTCCTAATCAATAATGAATGGAGATGATTTATCAATGATTCATTCCACTATTCATTAATTATTTTAATCATTTTATTTATACGACTTCTCCTCATACAAAATAAGATAGGAAAAGTAACAATCTTTACCTTTATATGGAAAACTCTATGTCTATAAGGGAGTGGTTCGAAGACAGGCGTAAAATAACTGGATTACTAAAAGATTCGGTCGAAGGGGATAGTAAGGACGTCAATGAGATGGATAAGAACAAGAATCTAAGTATTGATTACGTTAAAATTAATAGATTATGGGTTCAATGCGATAATTGCGAGAGCTTGCTCTATATCAGATTCTTGAGAGAGAATAAAAGTATTTGTGAAGAATGTGGATATTATCTGCAAATGAATAGTTCAGATAGAATAGAACTTATAATTGATCGTGGCACTTGGCGTCCTATGGATGAAGACATGTACACTCTAGATGTTCTTCAATTTCATTCTGAGGATGAACCTTCTAATTCTGATCCTCTTAATTCTGAGGATGAACCTTATAAGGATCATATAACTTCCTGTCAAATAGAGACAGGTTTGACTGATGCTATTCAAACAGGCATAGGTAAATTAAATGGTATTCCTATCGCACTCGGAGTTATGGATTTTAAGTTCATGGGAGGTAGTATGGGCTCTGTAGTAGGTGAGAAAATAACCCGTCTGATCGAGCGCGCTACCGAGGAATCTCTTCCAGTCATTATGGTGTGTGCTTCCGGAGGAGCACGCATGCAAGAAGGAAGTTTTAGTTTAATGCAAATGGCTAAAATAGCTTCTGCGTTATATATTCATCAGAAGGATAAAAAGTTGTTATATTTATCGATTCTGACGTCTCCGACAACCGGTGGAGTGACTGCTAGTTTTGGCATGTTGGGAGATATCATTATTGCCGAACCTAAAGCGTACATTGCATTTGCAGGTAAAAGAGTAATCGAACAGACATTAGGTCAGAAAGTGATTGAAGATTTTCAGGTGACTGAGCATTTATTTGGTCATGGTTTATTTGATCTGATTGTTCCACGTAATCTCTTAAAAGGTGTTCTGAGTGAACTATTTAAGCTTTACGGTCTTCCTCGTGAAAAAAATGAACGTTGAGTTTTTTCCTTATAAGGAAAAAAGATCAAATCGAGTTCCTTGTAACGGAAGTGACAGTGATATAGTTTCTTATCGCGGCGAAAGAAAGAATGATTTCTCTAAGAGAATTGCTTTTCACCCCCTTTTTACCAACAATTTATGATCCTCGATCCTATACTAACAATAAATATAGCCAATTTTCCGCTCTCCGAAATCAGAGAAATTTTGGTCAGGATTCTTGTTCTTCCACTATTTTATTATATAGTATGAATAAGTGTTGTAATATATCTGTATATATATTGTAATAGATAAGATCCTCATTGTTGAACTCGGGATCTTATTCAAAAACAATTTTGGATCCAACTTGAAATGCTTTTTCAGAATTTTTGGAAGAGATGGGGAAAAGAACAATATTTGCGTACATGTATTCTATGAAGAAGGACGAATAGGACCGCTCATTTGGTCCCATCACTTATTTGATCTTATAATAATTCCTTGTAATATTTATAAAAATTTAATTGATTAAGTAAGGTACTCATTCTATGATAATTCCTCACCTACCCTCTATTTTAGTTCCTTTAGTCGGCTTATTACTTCCGGCAATTACAATGGTTCTTTCTCATCTGTATATTCAGAAAGACGAGATTTTATGAATTTTATAAAATCCGATGTAAGAAATGGGTTTGGATCTTTCAATTGCGGAACAAATAGGATATCCATATCTATTTCAGATGATATAAGATAGAACCCTTATAGACACAAAATAGGTATAAATATCCATATGTATTTCGACATATTCATATATGAATATGGATAGATTTTACCATTCTATTTTATATATAGATAATTTGGATATCTATTCATATCCATATACATATTGGATATACGCATGTTTCAATAGATAGGTATTGATCAATATGTTAATATTGTCGGTTATATTTTTTATATGGTATATATATCTATTCCTGTAGATATTGATACTGCACTGATCCAGTGTTGTTTCTCAAATTGATAAATTAAGGAAGGACCTTTTTGAAATGGATGGTAAGAATGGACAAGAAGATATACTTGGCTGACTTTACGGAAATGTTATCTATGTATATGGATAGCTAGTTTATAAGAGTTTGGGAACCAAAGGATAAAAAAGTTGGCTATTCCCTCAACTTCAATAGGATGGAATTGAATACAATTTTTTATGAATCGTCGATCCAAATGGCTCTGGATAGAACCTATAACAGGGTCTCGAAAAGGAAGTAATTTCTTTTGGGCTTGTATCCTCTTTCTGGGTTCACTAGGATTTTTCCTGGTCGGTATTTCGAGTTATTTTGGTGAGAACCTGATACCCCTATTGTCATCTCAGCAAATACTCTTTTTTCCACAAGGAATTGTAATGTGTTTTCATGGTATTGCAGGTCTGTTCATTAGCTCTTATCTGTGGTGCACAATTTTGTTCAATGTGGGTAGTGGCTATAATAAGTTTGATAAAAGAAAAGGAATTGTATGTCTTTTTCGTTGGGGATTTCCCGGAATAAATCGTCGTATTTTCCCACGATTTCTTATGAAGGATATTCAGATGATCAAAACGGAAGTTCAAGAAGGTATTTCCCCTCGTCGTGTTCTTTATATGGAAATAAAGGGCCGACAAGACATTCCTTTAACTCGTACTGGTGATAATTTGAACCTAAGGGAGATCGAACAGAAAGCTGCTGAATCAGCCCGTTTCTTGCGTGTATCCATTGAAGGGTTTTGAAATGAACCGGGGGGTTCTTTATCCTCGACATACATTAAAATGTCGAGACATTTTAATATGGATCAAATCAAGGAACATTAATTAATATCCAATCAGGAAATTTCAATATTGTATTTCATATAAATTGAAATAAATATTGAAATATTATTGTATGTAAATGGAACGATATAGGATCTTTATGAACAATATAAGATTTTTATTAAATAGTATAGGAAGAGGTAATATAGGAAGAGCAATAAGTTACGATAGAACTAGTTGGTATTTGTCCGGGAAAAAGATCATGCAGTTAATTCCTACTAAATGATACTTATGGAATGAATCAGACCGAGATTCTTTTGGTAGTTCCCGAACACACCATA
>BSBM01002703.1:0-85420 GCA_027924585.1 Larix kaempferi
CGACTTTCTATATTTGCGCATGCGTCCGGAAATAAGAAAGCTTACTTCCGCCAGTTTTTTAAAACAACAGCTTCTAGAAGGTTTACATGATTTCTTAAAAACACGAGTTTTTAAGAAAATGTGATTATTTCATAATGAATCAAAAAAGTATGCGACATTATACCTAGTAACGACTTTCTATAGTTTGCGCATGCGTCCGGAAATAAGAAAAGCTACTCTCTCGCCAGTTTTTTAAAAACCACAGCTTCTAGAAGTTTTACATGATTTCTTAAAAAACACGAGTTTTAGAAAATGTGATTTATTTCATAAATAGAATCAACAAGGGATGCGCATTCTACGTAGTAACGAGTTTCTATAGTTTGCGCATGCGTCAGGAAATAAGTAAAGCTTACTTCCGCCAGTTTTTTAAAACAACAGCTTCTAGAAGGTTTACATGATTTCTTAAAAAACACTAGTTTTTAGAAATGTGATTTATTTCATAAATGGAATCAAAAAAGTATGCAGATATATACCTAGTAACGACTTTCTATAGTTTGCGCATGCGTCCGGAAATAAGAAAGCTTACTTCCGCCAGTTTTTTAAAACCACAGCTTCTAGAAGGTTTACATGATTCTTAAAAAACACGAGTTTTTAGAAATGTGATTTATTTCATAAATAGAATCAACAAAGTATGCACATTCTATGTAATAATGACTTTCTAAATTTTGCACATGCATCCGGAAATATGAAAAGCTTACTTCCGCTAGTTTTCTAAAATCACAGCTTCTAGAAGGTTTACATGATTTCTTAAAAAACACGAGTTTTTAGGAAATGTGATTTATTTCATAAATGGAATCAAAAAGTATGCACATCTATGTCATAGCGACTTTCTATAGTTTGCGCATGCAAAGACTATGCACATTCTACGTGATAACAACTTTCTATAGTTTGCGCATGCATCCGGAAAAAAGAAAAGCTAACTTTCCCCCTTTTTTTAAATTCACAGCTTCTAGAAGGTTTAGATGAATTCTTACAAAACACGAGTTTTTAGAAAATGTGATTTATTTTATAAACGAAATCAACCAAATATGCACATTCTACGTAATAACGACTTTCTATAGTTTGCGCATGCGTCCGGAAATAAGAAAGCTTACATCCCCCCTTTTTTAAATTCACAGCTTCTAGAAGCTTAGATGAATTCTTAAAAAACACGAGTATTTTAGAAATGTGATTTATTTCATTAATGGAATCAACAAAGTATGCACATTCGATGTAATAACGACTTTCTAAAGTTTGCGCATGCATCCAGAAATAAGAAAAGCTTACTACCGCCAGTTTTTTAAAACCACAGCTTCTAGAAGGTTAACATGATTTCTTAAAAAACATGAGTTTTTATAAAATGTGATTTATTCATAAATGGAATCAAAAAAACTATGCACATTCTATGTAATAACGACTTTCTAACGTTTGCGCATGTGTCCCGGAAATATGAAAAGCTTACTTCCGCCAGTTTTTTAAATCACAGCTTCTAGAAGGTTTACATGATTTCTTAAAAAACACGAGATTTTAGAAAATGTGATTTATTTCATAAATGGAAACAACAAAGTATGCCACATTCTTCGTCATAACGACTTTCTATAGTCTGCGCATGCGTCTGGAAATAAGAAAAGCTTAAGTCCCCCATTTTTTAAAACCACAGCTTCTAGAAGGTTTACATGATTTCTTAAAAAACACGAGTTTTTAGGAAATGTGATTTATTTCATAAATGGAATCAACAAAGTATGCACATTCTATGTCATAAATACTTTCTATAGTTTGCGCATGCACAAACTATGCACATTCTACGTAATAACAACTTTCTATAGTTTGCGCATTGTCCGGAAATAAGAAAAGCTTACGTCCCCCCTTTTTTAAAATACACAGCTTCTAGAAGTTTAGATGAATTCTTAAAAAACACGACTTTTTTAGAAAATGTGATTTATTTCATAAATGGAATCAATAAACTATGCAGATCTACGACATAATGACTTTCTGTAGTTTGCGCATGCATCCGGAAATAAGAAAAGCTTAATTCCCCCCGTTTTTTAAAATCACACCTTCTAGAAGGTTTACATAATTTCTTAAAAAACACGAGTTTTTAGAAAATGTGATTTATTTGATAAATGGAATCAACAAAGTATTCACATTCTATGTCATAACAACTTTCTATAGTTTTCCCATGCGCAAACTATGCACATACTACGATAACGAATTTCTATAGTATGCTCATGCGTCCGGAAATAAGAAAAGCTTACTTCCACCCTTTTTTTAAATTCACAGCTTCTAGAAGGTTTAGATGAATTCTTAAAAAACATGAGTTTTTTGAAAATGTGATTTATTTCATAAATAGAATCAACAAACTATGCACATTCTACGTAATAACGAATTTCTATAGTTTGCGCATGCGTCCGGAAATAAGAAAAGCTTCCTTCCGCCTGTTTTTTAAATCCACAACTTCTAGAAGGTTTACATGATTTCTCAAAAAACACGTGTTTTTAGAAAATGTGATTTATTTCATAAATGTAATCAACAAAGTATGCACATTCTATGTAATAACGACATTCTAAAGTTTGCGCATGCGTCCGGAAATATGAAAAGGTTACTTCCGCCAGTTTTTCAAAACCACAGCTTCTAGAAGGTTTACATGATTTCTTAAAAAACACGAGTTTTTAGGAAATGTGATTTATTTCATAAATGGAATCAACAAAGTATGGACATTCTATGTCATAACGACTTTCTATAGTTTGCGCATGCGCAAACTATGCACATTCTACGTAATAAAAACTTTCTATAGTTTGCGCATGCGTCCGGAAATAAGAAAAGCTTACTTCCCCCCTTTTTTCAAATTCGCAGCTTCTAGAAGGTTTAGATGAATTATTAAAAAACATGAGTTTTTTGAAAATGTGATTTATTTCATAAATGGAATCAACAAACTATGCACATTCTACGTCATAAAAACTTTCTATAGTTTGCGCATGTGTCCAGAAAAAAGAAAAGCTTAATTCCCCCCGTTTTTTAAAATCATAGCTTCTAGAAGTTTTACATGATTTCTTAAAAAATTTGAGTTTCTAGGAAATGTGATTTATTTCATAAAAGGAATAGACAAAGTATGCACATTCTATGTAATAACGAGTTTCTATAGTTTGCGCATGCGTCCAGAAATAAGAAAAGTTTACTTTCGCCGTTCTTTTAAATTCACAGCTTCTAGAAGGTTTAGATGAATTCTTAAAAAACACGAGTTTTTAGAAAATGTGATTTATTTCATAAATGGAATCAACAAACTATGCACATTCTACGTAATAACGACTTTCTATAGTTTGCGCATGCGTCCGGAAATAAGAAAAGCTTACTTCCGCCAGTTTTTTAAAACAACAGCTTCTAGAAGGTTTACATGATTTCTTAAAAAACACGAGTTTTTAGAAAATGTGATTTATTTCATAAATGGAATCAAAAAAGTATGCACATTATACCTAGTAACGACTTTCTATAGTTTGCGCATGCGTCCGGAAATAAGAAAAGCTTACTTCCGCCAGTTTTTTAAAACCACAGCTTCTAGAAGTTTTACATGATTTCTTAAAAAACACGAGTTTTTAGAAAATGTGATTTATTTCATAAATAGAATCAACAAGGGATGCGCATTCTACGTAGTAACGAGTTTCTATAGTTTGCGCATGCGTCAGGAAATAAGAAAAGCTTACTTTCGCCAGTTTTTTAAAACAACAGCTTCTAGAAGGTTTACATGATTTCTTAAAAAACACGAGTTTTTAGAAAATGTGATTTATTTCATAAATGGAATCAAAAAAGT
Source organism: Larix kaempferi (assembly GCA_027924585.1). Taxonomy (NCBI): domain Eukaryota; kingdom Viridiplantae; phylum Streptophyta; class Pinopsida; order Pinales; family Pinaceae; genus Larix; species Larix kaempferi. The sequence continues at coordinate 3,824 of BSBM01002703.1, forward strand.
ATGCAGATTATACCTAGTAACGACTTTCTATAGTTTGCGCATGCGTCCGGAAATAAGAAAAGCTTACTTCCGCCAGTTTTTTAAAACCACAGCTTCTAGAAGGTTTACATGATTTCTTAAAAAACACGAGTTTTTAGAAAATGTGATTTATTTCATAAATAGAATCAACAAAGTATGCACATTCTATGTAATAATGACTTTCTAAATTTTGCACATGCATCCGGAAATATGAAAAGCTTACTTCCGCTAGTTTTCTAAAATCACAGCTTCTAGAAGGTTTACATGATTTCTTAAAAAACACGAGTTTTTAGGAAATGTGATTTATTTCATAAATGGAATCAAAAAAGTATGCACATTCTATGTCATAGCGACTTTCTATAGTTTGCGCATGCAAAGACTATGCACATTCTACGTGATAACAACTTTCTATAGTTTGCGCATGCATCCGGAAATAAGAAAAGCTAACTTTCCCCCTTTTTTTAAATTCACAGCTTCTAGAAGGTTTAGATGAATTCTTACAAAACACGAGTTTTTAGAAAATGTGATTTATTTTATAAACGAAATCAACAAATTATGCACATTCTACGTAATAACGACTTTCTATAGTTTGCGCATGCGTCCGGAAATAAGAAAAGCTTACTTCCCCCCTTTTTTTAAATTCACAGCTTCTAGAAGCTTTAGATGAATTCTTAAAAAACACGAGTTTTTAGAAAATGTGATTTATTTCATTAATGGAATCAACAAAGTATGCACATTCGATGTAATAACGACTTTCTAAAGTTTGCGCATGCATCCAGAAATAAGAAAAGCTTACTACCGCCAGTTTTTTAAAACCACAGCTTCTAGAAGGTTAACATGATTTCTTAAAAAACATGAGTTTTTATAAAATGTGATTTATTTCATAAATGGAATCAAAAAACTATGCACATTCTATGTAATAACGACTTTCTAACGTTTGCGCATGTGTCCGGAAATATGAAAAGCTTACTTCCGCCAGTTTTTTAAAATCACAGCTTCTAGAAGGTTTACATGATTTCTTAAAAAACACGAGTTTTTAGAAAATGTGATTTATTTCATAAATGGAATCAACAAAGTATGCACATTCTTCGTCATAACGACTTTCTATAGTCTGCGCATGCGTCTGGAAATAAGAAAAGCTTAAGTCCCCCCCATTTTTTAAAACCACAGCTTCTAGAAGGTTTACATGATTTCTTAAAAAACACGAGTTTTTAGGAAATGTGATTTATTTCATAAATGGAATCAACAAAGTATGCACATTCTATGTCATAAATACTTTCTATAGTTTGCGCATGCACAAACTATGCACATTCTACGTAATAACAACTTTCTATAGTTTGCGCATTTGTCCGGAAATAAGAAAAGCTTACGTCCCCCCTTTTTTTAAATTCACAGCTTCTAGAAGTTTTAGATGAATTCTTAAAAAACACGACTTTTTAGAAAATGTGATTTATTTCATAAATGGAATCAATAAACTATGCAGATTCTACGTCATAATGACTTTCTGTAGTTTGCGCATGCATCCGGAAATAAGAAAAGCTTAATTCCCCCCCGTTTTTTAAAATCACAGCTTCTAGAAGGTTTACATAATTTCTTAAAAAACATGAGTTTTTAGAAAATGTGATTTATTTGATAAATGGAATCAACAAAGTATTCACATTCTATGTAATAACAACTTTCTATAGTTTTCCCATGCACAAACTATGCACATTCTACGTGATAACGAATTTCTATAGTATGCTCATGCGTCCGGAAATAAGAAAAGCTTACTTCCACCCTTTTTTTAAATTCACAGCTTCTAGAAGGTTTAGATGAATTCTTAAAAAACATGAGTTTTTTGAAAATGTGATTTATTTCATAAATAGAATCAACAAACTATGCACATTCTACGTAATAACGAATTTCTATAGTTTGCGCATGAGTCCGGAAATAAGAAAAGCTTCTTTCCGCCTGTTTTTTAAATCCACAACTTCAAAACCACAGCTTCTAGAAGGTTTACACGATTTCTTAAAAAACACGAGTTTTTAGGAAATGTGATTTATTTCATAAATGGAATCAACAAAGTATGCACATTCTATGTCATAACGACTTTCTATAGTTTGCGCATGCGCAAACTATGCACATTCTACGTAATAAAAACTTTCTATAGTTTGCGCATGCGTCCGGAAATAAGAAAAGCTTACTTCCCCCCTTTTTTCAAATTCACAGCTTCTAGAAGGTTTAGATGAATTATTAAAAAACATGAGTTTTTTGAAAATGTGATTTATTTCATAAATGGAATCAACAAACTATGCACATTCTACGTCATAAAAACTTTCTATAATTTGCGCATGTGTCCAGAAAAAAGAAAAGCTTAATTCCCCCCGTTTTTTAAAATCATAGCTTCTAGAAGTTTTACATGATTTCTTAAAAAATTTGAGTTTTTAGGAAATGTGATTTATTTCATAAAAGGAATAGACAAAGTATGCACATTCTATGTAATAACGAGTTTCTATAGTTTGCGCATGCGTCCAGAAATAAGAAAAGTTTACTTCCGCCCTTCTTTTAAATTCACAGCTTCTAGAAGGTTTAGATGAATTCTTAAAAAACACGAGTTTTTAGAAAATGTGATTTATTTCATAAATGGAATCAACAAACTATGCACATTCTACGTAATAACGACTTTCTATAGTTTGCGCATGCGTCCGGAAATAAGAAAAGCTTACTTCCGCCAGTTTTTTAAAACAACAGCTTATAGAAGGTTTACATGATTTCTTAAAAAACACGAGTTTTTAGAAAATGTGATTTATTTCATAAATGGAATAAAAAACGTATGCACATTATACCTAGTAACGACTTTCTATAGTTTGCGCATGCGTCCGGAAATAAAAAAAGCTTACTTCCGCCAGTTTTTTAAAACCACAGCTTCTAGAAGGTTTACATGATTTCTTAAAAAACACGAGTTTTTAGAAAATGTGATTTATTTCATAAATAGAATCAACAAGGGATGCGCATTCTACGTAGTAACGAGTTTCTATAGTTTGCGCATGCGTCAGGAAATAAGAAAAGCTTACTTCCGCCAGTTTTTTAAAACAACAGCTTCTAGAAGGTTCACATGATTTCTTAAAAAACACGAGTTTTTAGAAAATGTGATTTATTTCATAAATGGAATCAAAAAAGTATGCACATTATACCTAGTAACGACTTTCTATAGTTTGCGCATGCGTCCGGAAATAAGAAAAGCTTACTTCCGCCAGTTTTTTAAAACCACAGCTTCTAGAAGGTTTACATGATTTCTTAAAAAACACGAGTTTTTAGAAAATGTGATTTATTTCATAAATATAATCAACAAAGTATGCACATTCTATGTAATAACGACTTTCTAAATTTTGCACATGCATCCGGAAATATGAAAAGCTTACTTCCGCTAGTTTTCTAAAATCACAGCTTCTAGAAGGTTTACATCATTTCTTAAAAAACACGAGTTTTTAGGAAATGTGATTTATTTCATAAATGGAATCAACAAAGTATGCACATTCTATGTCATAGCGACTTTCTATAGTTTGCGCATGCGAAGACCATGCACATTCTACGTAATAACAACATTCTATAGTTTGCGCATGCATCGGGAAATAAGAAAAGCTAACTTTCCCCCTTTTTTTAAATTCACAGCTTCTAGAAGGTTTAGATGAATTCTTAAAAAACACGAGTTTTTAGAAAATGTGATTTATTTCATAAATGGAATCAACAAATTATGCACTTTCTACATAATAACGAGTTTCTATAGTTTGAGCACGCGTCCGGAAATAAGAAAAGCTTAATTCCCCCCGTTTTTGAAAATCACAGCTTCTAGAAGGTTTACATGATTTCTTAAAAAATAGCAGTTTTTAGGAAATGTGATTTATTTCATAAATGGAATCAACAAAGTATCCACATTCTATGTCATAACGACCTTCTATAGTTTGCGCATGTGCAAACTATGCACATTATATGTGATAACGACTTTCTCTTGTTTGCGCATGCGTTCGGAAATAAAAAAAGCTTACTTCCCCCCTTTTTTTAAATTCACAGCTTCTAGAAGGTTTAGATGAATTCTTAAAAAACACGAGTTTTTAGAAACTGTGATTTATTTCATAAATGGAATCAACAAAGTATGCCCATTCTATGTAATAACGACTTTCTAAAGTTTGTGCATGCGTCCGGAAATATGAAAAGCTTCCTTCCGCCAGTTTTTTAAAATCACAGCTTCTAGAAGGTTTACATGATTTCTTAAAAAACACGAGTTTTTAGAAAATGTGATTTATTTCATAAATGGAATAAAAAAAGTATGCACATTCTTCGTCACAACGAATTTCTATAGTTTGTGCATGCGTCCGGAAATAAGAAAATCTTAATTCCCCCCATTTTTTAAAATCACAGCTTCTAGAAGGTTTACATGATTTCTTAAAAAACACGAGTTTTTATAAAATGTGATTTATTTCATAAATGGAATCAACAAAGTATGCATATTCTATGTAATAACGACTTTCTAAAGTTTGCGCATGTGTCCGGAAATATGAAAAGCTTACTTCCGCCAGTTTTTTAAAATCACAGCTTCTAGAAGGTTTACATGATTTCTTAAAAAACACGAGTTTTTAGAAAATGTGATTTATTTCATAAATGGAATCAACAAAGTATGCACATTCTTCGTCATAACGACTTTCTATAGTCTGCGCATGCGTCCGGAAATAAGAAAAGCTTAAGTCCCCCCATTTTTTAAAATCACAGCTTCTAGAAGGTTTACATGATTTCTTAAAAAACACGAGTTTTTAGGAAATGTGATTTATTTCATAAATGGACTCAACAAAGTATGCATATTCTATGTCATAATGACTTTCTATAGTTTGCGCATGCTCAAACTATGCACATTCTACGTAATAACAACTTTCTATATTTTGCGCATGCGTCCGGAAATAAGAAAAGCTTACTTCCCCCCTTTCTTTAAATTCACAGCTTCTAGAAGGTTTAGATGAATTCTTAAAAAACAAGAGTTTTTAGAAAATATGATTTATTTCATAAATGGAATCAAGAAAGTATGCACATTCTACATAGTAATGACTTTCTATAGTTTGCGCATGCGTCCGGAAATATGAAAAGCTTACTTACGCTAGTTTTCTAAAATCATAGCTTCTAGAAGGTTTACATGATTTCTTAAAAAACATGAGTTTTTAGAAAATGTGATTTATTTCATAAATGGAATCAACAAAGTATGCAGATTCTACATCATAAGGACTTTCTATAGTTTGCGCATGTGCAAAGTATGCACATTCTACGTGATAACGACTTTCTCTAGTTTGCGCATGTGTTCGGAAATAAAAAAAGCTTACTTCCCCCCTTTTCTTAAATTCATAGCTTCTAGAAGGTTTAGATGAATTCTTAAAAAACACGAGTTTTTTGAAAATGTGATTATTTCATAAATGCAATCAAGAGGGTATGCACAATCTACATAGTAACGACTTTCTATAGTTTGCGCATGCGTCCGCCAGTTTTTTAAAACCACAGCTTCGAGAAGGTTTACATGATTTCTTAAAAAACATGAGTTTTTAGAAAATGTGATTTATTTCATAAATGGAATCAACAAAGTATGCACATTCTACATAGTAACGACTTTCTATAGTTTGTCCATGCATTCGGAAATAAGAAAAGCTTACTTCCGCCAGTTTTTTAAAATCACAGCTTCTAGAAGGTTTACATGATTTCTTAAAAAACACGAGTTTTTAGGAAATGTGATTTATTTCATAAATGGAATCAACAAAGTATGCACATTCTATGTCATAACGCCTTTCTATAGTTTGCGCATGCGCAAACTATGCACATTCTACGTAATAAAAACTTTCTATAGTTTGCGCATGCGTCCGGAAATAAGAAAAGCTTACTTCCCCTCTTTTTTCAAATTCATAGCTTCTAGAAGGTTTACATGAATTCTTAAAAAACATGAGTTTTTAGAAAATGTGATTTATTTCATAAATGGAATCAACAAACTATGCACATTCTACGTCATAAAAACTTTCTATAGTTTGCGCATGTGTCCAGAAAAAAGAAAAGCTTAATTCCCCCCATTTTTTAAAATCATAGCTTCTAGAAGGTTTACATGATTTCTTAAAAAATTTGAGTTTTTAGGAAATGTGATTTATTTCATAAAAGGAATAGACAAAGTATGCACATTCTATGTAATAACGAGTTTCTATAGTTTGCGCATGCGTCCGGAAATAAGAAAAGTTTACTTCCGCCCTTCTTTTAAATTCACAGCTTCTAGAAGGTTTAGATGAATTCTTAAAAAACACGAGTTTTTAGAAAATGTGATTTATTTCATAAATGGAATCAACAAACTATGCACATTCTACGTAATAACGAGTTTCTATAGTTTGCGCATGCGTCCGGAAATAAGAAAAGCTTACTTCTGCCAGTTTTTTAAAACCACGGCTTCTAGAAGGTTTACATGATTTCTTAAAAAACATGACTTTTTATAAAATGTGATTTATTTCATAAATGGAATCAACAAAGTATGCACATTCTATGTAATAACGACATTCTAAAGTCTGCGCATGTGTCCGGAAATATGAAAAGCTTACTTTCGCCAGTTTTTTAAAATCACAGCTTCTAGAAGGTTTACATCATTTCTCAAAAAACACGAGTTTTTAGGAAATGTGATTTATTTCATAAATGGAATCAACAAAGTATGCATATTCTATGTCATAATGACTTTCTATAGTTTGCGCATGCTCAAACTATGCACATTCTACGTAATGACAACTTTCTATAGTTTGCGCATGCGTCCGGAAATAAGAAAAGCTTACTTCCCCCCTTTTTCTAAATTCACAGCTTTTAGAAGGTTTAGATGAATTCTTAAAAAACACGAGTTTTTAGAAAATGTGATTTATTTCATAAATGGAATCAACAAAGTATGCACATTCTACGTAATAACGACTTTCTATAGTTTGCGCATGTGTCCAGAAATAAGAAAAGCTTACTTCCCCCCTTTTTTTAAATTCACAGCTTCTAGAAGGTTTAGATGAATTCTTAAAAAACATGAGTTTTTAGAAAATGTGATTTATTTCATAAATGGAATCAACAAGGTATGCACATTCTACGTAGTAACGACTTTCTATAGTTTGCGCATGCGTCAGGAAATAAGAAAAGCTTACTTCCGCCAGTTTTTTAAAACCACGGCTTCTAGAAGGTTTACATGATTTCTTAAAAAACACGAGTTTTTAGAAAATGTGATTTATTTCATAAATGGAATCAACAAAGTATGCACATTATACCTAGTAACGACTTTCTATAGTTTGCGCATGCGTCCGGAAATAAGAAAAGCTTACTTCCGCCAGTTTTTTAAAACCACAGCTTCTGGAAGGTTTACATGATTTCTTAAAAAACACGAGTTTTTAGAAAATATAAATAGAATCAACAAAGTATGCACATTCTATGTAATAACGACTTTCTAAAGTTTGCACATGCATCCGGAAATATGAAAAGCTTACTTCCGCTAGTTTTCTAAAATCACAGCTTCTAGAAGGTTTACATGATTTCTTAAAAAACACGAGTTTTTAGGAAATCTGATTTATTTCATAAATGGAATCAACAAAGTATGCACATTATATGTCATAGCGACTTTCTATAGTTTGCGCATGCGCAATCTATGCACATTCTACGTAATAACAACTTTCTATAGTTTGCGTATGCATCCGGAAATAAGAAAAGCTAACTTTCCCCCTTTTTTTAAATTCACAGCTTCTAGAAGGTTTAGATGAATTCTTAAAAAACACGAGTTTTTAGAAAATGTGATTTATTTCATAAATGGAATCAACAAATTATGCACTTTCTACATAATAACGAGTTTCTATAGTTTGAGCACGCGTCCGGAAATAAGAAAAGCTTAATTCCCCCCGTTTTTTAAAATCACAGCTTCTAGAAGGTTTACATGATTTCTTAAAAAACACGAGTTTTTAGAAAATGTGATTTATTTCAAAAATGGAATAAAAAAAGTATGCACATTCTTCGTCACAACGAATTTCTATAGTTTGTGCATGCGTCCGGAAATAAGAAAAGCTTAATTCCCCCCATATTTTAAAATCACAGCTTCTAGAAGGTTTACATGATTTCTTAAAAAACACGAGTTTTTAGGAAATGTGATTTATTTCATAAATGGAACCAGCAAAGTATGCACATTCTATGTCATAACGACTTTCTATAGTTTGCGCATGCGCAAACTATGCACATTCTACGTAATAACAACTTTCTATAGTTTGCGCATGCGTCCGGAAATAAGAAAAGCTTACTTCCCCCCATTTTTTAAAATCACAGCTTCTAGAAGATTTACATGATTTCTTAAAAAACACGAGTTTTTAGGAAATGTGATTTATTTCATAAATGGAATCAACAGAGTATGCACATTCTACACAGTAACGACTTTCTATAGTTTGCGCATGCGTCCGGAAATAAGAAAAGCCTACTTCCGCCCTTCTATTAAATTCACAGCTTCTAGAAGGTTTAGATAAGTTATTAAAAAACATGAGTTTTTATAAAATGTGATTTATTTCATAAATGGAATAAAAAAACTATGCACATTCAACTTAATAACGAGTTTCTATAGTTTGCGCATGCGTCCGGAAATAAGAAAAGCTTACTTCCGCCAGTTTTTTAAAACCACAACTTCTAGAAGGTTTACATGATTTCTTAAAAAACACGAGTTTTTATAAAATGTGATTTATTTCATAAATGGAATCAACAAAGTATGAACATTCTATGTAATAACGACTTTCTAAAGTTTGTGCATGTGTCCGGAAATATGGAAAGCTTACCTCCGCCAATTTTTTAAAATCACATCTTCTAGAATGTTTACATGATTTCCTAAAAAAAAAGAATTTTTAGAAAATGTGATTTATTTCATAAATGGAATCAACAAAGTATGCACATTCTTCGTCATAACGACTTTCTATAGTCTGTGCATGCGTCCGGAAATAAGAAAAGCTTAAGTCCCCCCATTTTTTAAAATCACAGCTTCTAGAAGGTTTACATGATTTCTTAAAAAACACGAGTTTTTAGGAAATGTGATTTATTTCATAAATGGAATCAACAAAGTATGCATATTCTATGTCATAACGAATTTCTATAGTTTGCGCATGCTCAAACTATGCACATTCTACGTAATAACAATTTTCTATATTTTGCGCATGCGTTCAGAAATAAGAAAAGCTTACTTCCCCCCTTTTTTTAAATTCACAGCTTCTAGAAGGTTTAGATGAATTCTTAAAAAACAAGAAATTTTAGAAAATGTGATTTATTTCATAAATGGAATCAACAAAGTATGCACATTCTACATAGTAACGACTTTCTATAGTTTGCGCATGCATCCGGAAATATGAAAAGCTTACTTCCGCTGGTTTTCTAAAATCACAGCTTCTAGAAGGTTTACATGATTTCTTAAAAAACACGAGTTTTTAGAAAATGTGATTTATTTCATAAATGGAATCAAAAAAGTATGCACATTCTACATCATAACGACTTTCTATAGTATGCGCATGCGTCCGGAAATAAGAAAAGCTTAATTCCCCCCGTTTTTTAAAATCACAGCTTCTAGAAGGTTTACATGATTTCTTAAAAAACACGAGTTTTTAGGAAATGTGATTTATTTCATAAATGGAATCAACAAAGTATGCACATTCTATGTCTTAACGACTTTCTATAGTTTACGCATGTGCAAACTATGCACATTCTACGTGATAACGACTTTCTCTAGTTTCTGCATGCGTTTGGAAATAAAAAAAGCTTAGTTCCCCCCTTTTTTTAAATTCACAGCTTCTAGAAGGTTTAGATGAATTCTTAAAAAACACAAGTTTTTAGAAAATGTGATTTATTTCATAAATGGAATCAACAAAGTATTCCCATTCTATGTAATAACGACTTTCTAATGTTTGCACATGCGTCCGGAAATATGAAAAGCTTACTTCCGCCAGTTTTTTAAAATCAGAGCTTCTAGAAGGTTTACATGATTTCTTAAAAAACATGAGTTTTTAGAAAATGTGATTTATTTCGTAAATGGAATAAAAAAATTATGCACATTCTTCGTCACAACGACTTTCTATAGTTTGCGCATGCGTACGGAAATAAGAAAAGCTTAATTCCCCCCATTTTTTAAAATCACAGCTTCTAGAAGGTTTACATGATTTCTTAACAAACACGAGTTTTTAGGAAATGTGATTTATTTCATAAATGGAAACAACAGAGTATGCACATTCTATGTCATAACGAGTTTCTATAGTTTTCACATGCGCAAACTATGCACATTCTACGTAATAACAACTTTCTATAGTTTGCGCATGTGTCCGGAAATAAGAAAAGCTTACTTCCCCCTTTTTTAAATTCACAGCTTCTAGAAGGTTTAGATGAATTCTTAAAAAACACGACTTTTTAGAAAATGTGATTTATTTCATAAATGGAATCAACAAAGTATGCACATTCTACGTCATAATGACTTTTTAGAGTTTGCGCATGCGTCCGGAAATAAGAAAAGCTTAATTCTCCCCCGTTTTTTAAAATAACAGCTTCTAGAAGGTTTACATAATTTCTTAAAAAACATGAGTTTTTAGAAAATGTGATTTATTTCATAAATAGAATCAACAAAGTATGCACATTCGATGTCATAACGACTTTCTATAGTTTGCGAATGCGCAAGCTATGCACATTCTATGTGATAACGACTTTCTATAGTTTGCGCATGCATCCGGAAATAAGAAAAGCTTACTTCCCCCCTTTTTCTAAATTCACAGCTTCTAGAAGGTTTAGATGAATTCTTAAAAAACATGAGTTTTTAGAAAATGTGATTTATTTCATAAATGGAATCAACAAGGTATGCACATTGTACGTAGTAACGACTTTCTATAGTTTGCGCATGCGTCCGGAAATAAGAAAAGCTTATTTCCGCCAGTTTTTTAAAATCACAGCTTCTAGAAGGTTTACATGATGTCTTAAAAAACACGAGTTTTTAGGAAATGTGATTTATTTCATAAATGGAATCAAGAAAGTATGCATATTCTATGTCATAGCGACTTTCTATAGTTTGCGCATGTGCAAACTATGCACATTCTACGTGATAACCACTTTCTATAGTTTGCGCATGCGTCCGGAAATAAGAAAAGCTTACTTCCACCCTTTTTTTAAATTCACAGCTTCTAGAAGGTTTAGATGAATTCTTAAAAAACATGAGTTTCTAGAAAATGTGATTTATTTCACAAATGGAATCAAGAAAGTATGCACATTCTACGTCATAACAACTTTCTTTAGTTTGCGCATGCGTCCGGAAATAAGAAAAGCTTACTTCCGCCAGTTTTTTAAAATCACGTCTTCTAGAAGGTTTACATGATTTCTTAAAAAACACGAGTTTTTAGAAAATGTGATTTATTTCATAAATGGAATCAACAAAGTATGCACATTCTACATCATAACTGTTAAATTTTCAGAATCTACTTCAATATGATCTAGGATCTTAACTGAGAGAACAACATGTACAACATATCTACAGCATATCAATCATGGAGACAATAATGCAAGCACACAAGAGACACAAAGATTTACTTGGGGAAAACCATAAAGGTGAAAAACCCCAATAACTTCCTCAGAGATAGATAGAGCAATGATACAACCAACCAAGAGAGATAGCCATAACCTAGTAGCAGATCCTCCTCCTCCATAAGTGCGCCACTCCTCCTTGAGTGCATGTGTGAGAAGTGAGTGAGTAAATAGAGTGCCTCCCGCACTCTATTTATACTTGACTTGACTTGCCTTTTAACCTAACTCATGTAGGCTCGAACTTAACCACATAACATAATGCTGAGTGCGCCGACCCCCAATAGGGTGGTCTAATAACCCTTTGACCCACATGGCCGACCCCCAATAGGGTTGTCTAATAACCCTTTGACCCACATGACTTATACAGGGCCGACCCTAAACAAGGTGGTCTAATAACCCATCAAGTATAAGTTACGACACTTCCTTATAGAGGAATAATACCATCTCTATAGGAATACAATATACATATATGTGAAATACATTCTGAAGTTACATATACATCAACACTCCCTCTTAACTAGTAAGGTATTTCTCAGCACAATTCTTCTAGCACAAGTCATCTTCTCTGGATCATCGTCACTGGATAATCGTCATCGAGTCATCATCATCGTCACTGCTGCTGCTATCTCAATCAATCTCTGAATCTACTCATCATAGGAAGTTCTACAGAGCCATTCCTTTTTCATACTGGATGTAGGCCCACCACCTGTAGGTCTTCATCATCACTGGACATACTGTGGAATCCTCAGGACTGATTACGTGCGTCACAAAACCTCGAAAGAGCATCCCAGGATGTTACGAGCACACAGCTCTGCCTATAGGATCTCCCAGGGCGCTATTACATGTGACCCCACCACAAAACCTCGAAAGAGCATCTCAGGATGTTACGGGTACACAACTCCGACCTGAAATCTCCCAGGGCACAAATTACATGTGGTCCACCACAAAACCTCGCAAGAGCATCTCAGGATGTTACGGGTACACAACTCCGACCTGAAATCTCCCAGGGCGCTATTACATGTGGTCATGGAAAAACCTTGCAAGAGCATCCCAGGACTGATTACGAGCACACAGCCCAACCTATCGGATCTCCCAGGGCGCTATTACATGCCATAGGACAAAACCTCGCAAGAGCATCTGCCAGATATCCCAGGGCGCTATTACATGCCATAGGCAAAACCTCGAAAGACTATCTGCAGATCTCTCAGGGCACCGAATTACATGTCCTCCCAGAGCAAAACCTCGAAAGAGCATTTGCCAGTGTCCCAGGGCACCGATATTACATGCCATAGGAAAAACCTCGAAAGACCATCTGCAAATCTCCCAGGGCACCGGATTACATGCTCATCTGCACAACCTGATCCACGGCCATAGAGTATCAACCTGATACTCACCATACATCATCCTGATGTACTCATGATCGTCCTGATCATCATCACTGCAACGTCCTGCTGCATGTCATCTGGAGCAACATCCTGAAGCTCATCATCCATGATCATCCTGATCATCACTGCAACATCCTGCTGCATGTCATCTGGAGCAACATCCTGAAGCTCATCATCCATGATCATCCTGATCATCACTGCAACATCCTGCTGCATGTCATCTGGAGCAACATCCTGAAGCTCATCATCCATGATCATACTGATCATCAATGCATCCACCTGATGCATACCAAGTATCTACCTGATACATATCATCATACATGATCCACCTGATCATTAATGCATCCACCTGATGCATACGAGGTATCTACCTGATACATGATACATCTCACCATACATGATCCACCTGATCATACAATGTATCCACCTGATACATATATAGATACATGGTCCAAGCATCCAACATGATGCACATACATACATAAATGATCCACCTGATCATATCCAGCATCCAACATGATGCATACATACATAAATGATCCAACTGATCATATCCAGCAGAAACCAGAACATCATCCTGATGCTCATCATCCAGTGCTTATATCCATAGCCATGTGAAGGATCCTCCTTCCAACATGCTTGGAATGGCTTCAGCAAATGTGACCATCACTTCTTCCTCAAAGTGTCCTCGATCTGAAGAACGCCAAACCTCTCTCTGAAGTACTCGAACTTCACCCTGGCTAGTGGCTTCGTCAGCACATCTGCAATATGCTCGTCCATCGCAACATACAAGAGCTTCACGACTCCTCTTTGCACCATATCCCTGATATAGTGATATTTGATCTCTATGTGTTTCGACCTGTCATGAAACACTAGGTTCTCGGACAGCTTTACACAACTCTGGTTATCACAGAAGATACCAGTAGCCTCCAACGGGAGATCAAATAGCTCAGACAGTAGCTTCTGTAGCCATACTGCCTCACAACTAGCTGAGCAGGCTGCAACATACTCTGCCTCAGATGTACTCAGTGCTACGCAGGACTGCTTCCTGCTAAACCAAGAGATCACACCTGATCCCATACTGAAGCAACACCCAGATGTGCTCTTCCTGTCTGCAACACTGCCAGCCCAATCTGAATCAACATAACCCTACAGGTTAAACTTTTGATTCGCCTCATACTTGAGCCCATAATCCACTGTACCCTTCAGGTACCTCAGAATATGCTTTACAGCAACCAGGTGAACACTCCTCGGATCCGTCAGGAACTAGCTCAATGTGTTCACAACAAAACAAATGTCCGGTCTCGTGTTCGTCAGGTACATCAAGGACCCAATCATCTGGCGATACATAGAGACATTAATCGGCTCAGATGAAGCATCACATAGAAGCTTCAGATTTGATGCCATAGGTGTGGCCATGGCCTTGCAATCCATCATCCCGAACCTCTTTGGGATCTCTACTGCATACTTCCCTTGTCCAAGGAAGATTCTATCTGCACTCTGCCATACCTCCATGCCAAAAACAAATAGTGCATCATCCCCAAGTTCTTCATCTCGAACTTGGTAGTAAGCTTCCGCTGCGTGTCGGCAATCAATCTATCTTCACCATACCAAGTTCTACACATATATGATTTCCTATCATGTGTCTCAGAACCAAGTGGATGCTCTACGTACACTTCTTCTTCAACTACACCATTCAAAGAAGCTGTCTTGAATCCATCTAGTGTATCTTCTATTTCATCACTTTTATATTTCTCAATGCTGCCATCTGCAACATGCTTGATCTGATAGTTCCATTTGGAAGTCATAGCAAACTTCCCTTCATGTCTTGAGATTACATCCCAAACATCATTCTTCATGATCGACGGATCATGGCATTTCATTTCTTCATCCCAGATCCTGGGAACTTCAATATCTTCAATATCTTCAATAGATATCTTTGTTGCTGGAACAAATGTTGTAGTCCTTTTGTAGGTGAAGATATACGGTCTTTCCTACAAAACAGGTTAAATTGCATGATTAGAAACATCTCATAATTTTCAGAACAAATTCTTATACATAAAGAAATATGTCATACAGTGATGCAATTAGCCAATGCTTCAATACAACATTTATCCATATTCCGTAACTTTCTAGATGCCTTCCAATCTCTACCAGAACATTGTTAAGAGTGTGCACAACTCCCAACATGTCAGCAAAGAGGTTTCATTCTAGATAAATAGCAATGGAATGTTGTACAGTGCCATAGGCCACTTACCCATGCATATTAGGAGTATACTGTTCATCAATGCAATTATTCTAATATGCATAATACACAACCTAATTCTAGGAACATCAGTATATACATTATTGAACAGTATTATTTAAGAAATGAAAATTCAAATACTTATCTTTGTTTGTTCATTGGGTGGACTCCCTCTGAGTCTTCGCTTCCTTGCAGGAGCTGCTGGAGTCCTAATCTGAAGTAGCTTCTTCTACACCTTTCTGTTGTGGGATGTAGAGAGATGGTCAACTCCCTTTGAATATCTGCATCCTTGCATAAACCACTAGAGTGTACTCCCTCTTGATCTTTGCTTCCTGGATTACCTTTTCTTGAATCTCATATTCATCCTTGGTCCCTATGCATGCTTATTAGTATCATGAATGTGTTATCCTTGTGATCTCATATAAAATCATACATTCATTAGTATACTATTAAAACGCAATAATCTCAAGCATGTATAGTCATGATCATTTCAAACAGAAATAATTAGCATTCAAGGTTTATGTAGGATTCTTATGGTTAGTCAAATCATAAGAAACATAACATGTCTAAAACTGTAATTACTCAAACCTATGACTCTTCAGGTTAGTTGAATCATCAATCAAGATAAGAGATATAAAATGCATAAAACCTGTGATTATTCAAACCTATACCATCATGATTCTTCTGGTTAGTCATATCATCAATTATGGTAAGAAACATAATATGCATACAATCATGATTATTCAAACCTATGACTTCATGAATAATCATTATCAACAACAGTATAAGATCCTAACAGAAGGTAGGATTCTATCTTGATATAGGAAAAACATACCTGGATTAGCATGCTAGCTATTTATGTCTAACATACTCACATGATGTCTTCTTGTTCTTCTTCAATGACTTGTGCTAGTAACCTGTATATCTCATAGGTTAACTATTACAAAACCAAGTTATACATACCATGACAATGGATGAATCTTTGTCCTCATGTTATCATGATCATATGTTCTTGGACCAGAACATGATTTGTCTTTCTTGGTGTACCTTTCATGTTAGTAGACAACATAAACCTCATACAACACCATAATGCATTAGTACAATCATAAGTGTCAACACCCTAACCAATGAATATCTTCTATCATGCATTCATAATTTTGTTAAGGTGATACGACAAATCTAAAAT
Organism: Larix kaempferi; assembly: GCA_027924585.1. NCBI lineage: Eukaryota > Viridiplantae > Streptophyta > Pinopsida > Pinales > Pinaceae > Larix > Larix kaempferi. Next base: position 20,244 of record BSBM01002703.1, read on the forward strand.
CAAAATTGTACTAACCGTAATAACATGAAGACAAACATACCATCAACTTAATCATGGACAAATATCGAAACATACCTCGATGAGTCATACCTGTCGAGATCGCTTGTAATCTTCTTATGTAAGGCCTTAGCCTCATCTCCCTCTGAAACAGGAACTTCTTCACTCATGCAGATGATCAATCCATCTTCTTCTAGGATTAACCCAATCCACTTGATTTGCAAGAACTGGACCTAGAGCTGGATATGGGTTTGTCAGAGAAACCCCAAAAATTCAAACTTTGAATTTCAAACTTCCGAAAGGATAGAAATATGTGCCTTGATGAGCTGATCAAACTGGTATATTCAGAATTTGAAAACTGCAAAGTTTCACTCCTCAATTTTGCTTTTGAAACTTCTGGATTCACTGGACGTGACCCTGAACTGGGGTTTGATGAATCCCACTCTTCCGCCCAATCAAAATGTTTGATCCAAAGCTCTAAGCTTCTATTTTTCTGAGGAGCTTCAAGCCGTGGTCACAGATTTCAAAAATTCCCATTTTTACAGAAGCCCTAATTTTCCACTTTTCTGATCAAAGTCCCGAACTAGGGTCTAATCAAGCCCGGCCTTCTGCCCAACCAAAAATTCTGATCTTGGTCTCTAAATTTCTATTTTGATGAGTAGCTTCCAGCCGTGGTCTCCGATTACAAAAATTCCAACTTTCTCCAAAGCCCTAAATTCCGGAATCCATGAATGAAGGTACTCAAAAATAATTTTGTTTTGACAGAAATAGGTACCTGATTGTTTCTGGTGTAGCTCTAAACTTTTTGATCCACAGGGTCTGAAAAAGTTTTCTGATATAGCCTGACTTGTTATCTTTCCATCCTGACAGGTCTGACCTCAATTGGATTCTCTGAGAGAGAGTTATTCCAAATGTTGCAACGTGAACTATTTTGGGATAATTCAGGAGATCGAACTTGTACGGCGTGCCACGTGTCACTGTTTGAACTTCGGCCTCTGAAAAAGTTTCCTGAGATAGCTAGGCCTATTATCTTTCCATCCTGACAGTTCTGACCTCAATTGGACTCTCTGAGAGAGATTTATGCCAAGTGTCGCAATGTGACCTGTTTATGGGATAATACAGGATAGCGAACTTGTACGGCGTGCCACGTGTCACTGGTTCAACTTCGGCCTCTGAAAACGTTGTCTAAGATAGTATAGACTGTGTAATACCTGTCCCTTTTTACGAAATTTCATTTGGAGCTTCCTAGCCCAAGATATGACCTTTTTCCCAAGGTCAACTGATTTTGACTCAGATCTGGAAGAGGCAGAAACCCTATATTGTACAGATCATAATTCACAAAGTACAACGAATTAGAGGTTGTCCTTTGGACACAAGGTACCTGGAGATCTTAGCTTCGGCCTGTAACAATTTTAGATCCGAAAACTTCGCCAAAAAGGATTTATAGCTAAAGTGCTACGATGACTGGTTTTTGCTATATCAAGCCCTAGCATCGTAAGTGCAACAAGTGTCATACATGCCATATCATGCCTTCTTTCAGGCTAGCTCTGATACCATGTTAAATTTTCAGAATTTACTTCAATATGATCTAGGATCTTAACTGAGAGAACAACATGTACAGCATATCTACAGCATATCAATCATGGAGACAATAATGCAAGCACACAAGAGACACAAAGATTTACTTGGGAAAAACCATAAAGGTGAAAAACCCCAATAAGTTCCTCAGAGATAGATAGAGAAATGATACAACCAACCAAAAGAGATAGCCATAACCTAGCAGTAGATCCTCCTCCTCCATAAGTGCGCCACTCCTCCTTGAGTCCATGTGTGAGAAGTGAGTGAGTAAATAGAGTGCCTCCCGCACTCTATTTATACTTGACTTGACTTGCCTTTTAACCTAACTCATGTAGGCTCGAACTTAACCACATAACATAATGCTGAGTGCGCCGACCCCCAATAGGGTGGTCTAATAACCCTTTGACCCACATGGCCGAACCCCAATAGGGTGGTCTAATAACCCTTTGACCCACATGACTTATACAGGGTCGACCCCAAACAAGGTGGTCTAATAACCCATCAAGTATAAGTTACTACACTTCCTTATAGAGGAATAATACCATATCTATAGGAATACAATATAAATATATCTGAAATACATTCTGAAGTTACATATACATCAACAATAACGACTTTCTATAGTTTGCGCATGCGTTCGGAAATAAGAAAAGCTTACTTCCGCCCTTTTTTTAAATTCACAGCTTCTAGAAGGTTTAGATGAATCCTTAAAAAACACGAGTTTTTAGAAAATGTGATTTATTTCATAAATGGAATCAACAAACTATGCACATTCTATGTAATAAAGACTTTCTAAAGTTTGCGCATGTGTCCGGAAATATGAAAAGCTTACTTCCGCCAGTTTTTTAAAATCACAGCTTCTAGAAGGTTTACATGATTTCTTAAAAAACACGAGTTTTTGGAAAATGTGATTTATTTCATAAATGGAATCAACAAAGTATGCACATTGTTCATCATAACGACTTTCTATAGTCTGTGCATGCGTCCAGAAAAAAGAAAAGCTTAATTCCCCCCATTTTTTAAAATCACAGCTTCTAGAAAGTTTACATGATTTCTTAAAAATCATGAGTTTTTAGGAAATGTGATTTATTTGATAAATGGAATCAACAAAGTATGCACATTCTATGTCATAATGACTTTCTATAGTTTGCGCATGCACAAACTATGCACATTCTACGTAATAACAACTTTCAATAGTTTGCGCATGCGTCTGGAAATAAGAAAAGCTTACTTCCACCCTTTTTTTAAATTCACAGCTTCTACAAGGTTTAGATGAATTTTTAAAAAACACGAGTTTTTATAAAATGTGATTTATTTCATAAATGAAATCAACAAAGTATGCACATTCTACGTAATAACGACTTTCTATAGTTTGCACATGCGTCCGGAAATAAGTAAAGCTTACTTCCGCCAGTTTTTCAAAATCACAGCTTCTAGAAGGTTTAGATGATTTCTTAAAAAACACGAGTTTTTAGAAAATGTGATTTATTTCATAAATGGAATCAACAAAGTATGCACATTCTACATCATAACGACTTTCTATAGTTTGGGCATGCGTCCGGAAATAAGAAAAGCTTACTTCCGCCCTTTTTTTCAATTCACAGCTTCTAGAAGGTTTAGATGAATTCTTAAAAAACACGAGTTTTTAGAAAATGTGATTTATTTCATAAATTGAATCAACAAACTATGCACATTCTACGTAATAACGAATTTCTAAAGTTTGCGCATGCGTCCAGAAATAAGAAAAGCTTACTTCCGCCAGTTTTTTAAAACCACAGCTTCTAGAAGGTTTACATGATTTCTTAAAAAACACGAGTTTTTATAAAATCTGATTTATTTCATAAATGGAATCAACAAGGTATGCACATTCTATGTAATAACGACTTTCTAAAGTTTGCGCATGCGTCCGGAAATATGAAAATCTTACTTCCGCCGGTTTTTTAAAATCACAGCTTCTAGAAGGTTTACATGATTTCTTGAAAAACATGAGTTTTTGGAAAATGTGATTTATTTCATAAATGGAATCAACAAAGTATGCACATTCTTTGTCATAATGACTTTCTATAGTCTGCGCATACGTCCGGAAATAAGAAAAGCATAATTCCCCGCATTTTTTAAAATAACAGCTTCTAGAAAGTTTACATGATTACTTAAAAAACAAGAGTTTTTAGGAAATGTGATTTATTTCATAAATGGAATCAACAAAGTATGCACACTCTATGTCATAACGACTTTCTATAGTTTTTGCATGCGCAAACTATGCACATTCTACGTAATAACAACTTTCTATAGTTTGTGCATGCGTCCGGAAATAAGAAAAGCTTACTTCCCCCCTTTTTTAAAATTCACAGCTTCGACAAGGTTTAGATGAATTCTTAAAAAACACGAGTTTTTAGAAAATGTGATTTATTTCATAAACGGAATCAACAAAGTATGCACATTCTACGTAATAACGACTTTCTATGGTTTGCACATGTGTCCGGAAATAAGAAAAGCTTACTTCCCCCCTTTTTTTAAATTCACAGCTTCTAGAAGGTTTAGATGAATTCTTAAAAAACATGAGTTTTTAGAAAATGTGATTTATTTCATAAATGGAATCAACAAGGTATGCACATTCTACGTAGTAACGACTTTCTATAGTTTGCGCATGCGTCCGGAAATAAGAAAAGCTTACTTCCGCTAGTTTTTTAAAACCACAGCTTCTAGAAGGTTTACATGATTTCTTAAAAAACACGAGTCTTTAGAAAATGTGATTTATTTCATAAATGGAATCAACAAAGTATGCACATTCTACGTAGTAACGACTTTCTATAGTTTCCGCATGCGTCCGGAAATAAGAACAGCTTACTTCCGCCAGTTTTTTAAAACCACAGCTTCTAGAAGGTTTATATGATTTCTAAAAAAACATGAAATTTTAGAAAATTCGATTTATTTCATAAATGGAATCAATAAAGTATTCACATTCTATGTAATAACGAATTTCTAAAGTTTGCGCATGCGTCCGGAAATATCAAAAGCTTACTTCCGCCAGTTTTTTAAAATCACAGCTTCTAGAAGGTTTACATGGTTTCTTAAAAAACATGAGTTTTTACAAAATGTGATTTATTTCATAAATGGAATCAACAAAGTAGGCACATTCTACATCATAACGACTTTCTATAGTTTGCACATGCGTCCGGAAATAAGAAAAGCTTACTTCCGCCCTTTTTTTAAATTCACAGCTTCTAGAAGGTTTAGATGCATTCTTAAAAAACACGATTTTTTAGAAAATGTGATTTATTTCATAAACGGAATCAAAAAACTATGCACATTCTACGCAATAACGACTTTCTATAGTTTGCGCATGAGTCCAGAAATAAGAAAAGCTTACTTCCGCCAGTTTTTTGAAACCACAACTTCTAGAAGGTTTACATGATTTCTTAAAAAACACGAGTTTTTATAAAATGTGATTTATTTCATAAATGGAATCAACAAAGTATGCACATTCTATGCAATAACGACTTTCTAAAGTTTGCGCATGTGTCCGGAAATATGAAAAGCTTACTTCCGCCAGTTTTTTAAAATCACAGCTCTTAGAAGGCTTACATGATTTCTTAAAAAACACGAGTTTTTAGAAAATGTGATTTATTTCATAAATGGAATCAACAAAGTATGCCCATTCTATGTAATAACGACTTTCTAAAATTTGCGCATGCGTCCGGAAAGATGAAATGCTTACTTCCGCCAGTTTTTTAAAATCAGAGCTTCTAGAAGGTTTACATGATTTCTTAAAAAACACGAGCTTTTAGAAAATGTGATTTATTTCATAAATGGAATAAAAAAAGTATGCACATTCTTCGTCACAACGAATTTCTATAGTTTGTGCATGCATCCGGAAATAAGAAAAGCTTAATTCCCCCCATTTTTTAAAATCACAGCTTCTAGAAGGTTTACATGATTTCTTAAAAAACACGAGTTTTTAGGAAATGTGATTTATTTCATAAATGGAACCAACAAAGTATGCACATTCTATGTCATAACGACTTTCTAGAGTTTGTGCATGCGCAAACTATGCACACTCTAAGTAATAACAACTTTCTATAGTTTGAGCATGCCTCCGGAAATAAGAAAAGCTTACTTCCACCCTTTTTTAAATTCACAGCTTCTAGAAGGTTTAGATGAATTCTTAAAAAACACGAGTTTTTAGAAAATGTGATTTATTTCACAAATGGAATCAACAAACTATGCACATTCTACCTCATAACGACTTTTTATAGTTTGCGCATGCGTCCGGAAATAAGAAAAGCTTAATTCTCCCCCGTTTTTTAAAATAACAGCTTCTAGAAGGTTTACATAATTTCTTAAAAAACACGAGTTTTTAGAAAATGTGATTTATTTCATAAATAGAATCAACAAAGTATGCACATTCTATGTCATAACGACTTTCTGTAGTTTGCGCATGCGAAAACTATGCACATTCTACGTGATAACGACTTTCTATAGTTTGCGCATGCGTCCGGAAATAAGAAAAGCTTACTTCCCCCCTTTTTTTAAATTCACAGCTTCTAGAAGGTTTAGATGAATTCTTAAAAAACATGAGTTTTTAGAAAATGTGATTTATTTCATAAATGGAATCAACAAGGTATGCACATTCTACGTAGTAACGACTTTCTATAGCTTGCGCATGCGTCCGGAGATAAGAAAAGCTTACTTCACCCAATTTTTTAAAACCACAGCTTCTAGAAGGTTTACATGATTTCTTAAAAAACACGAGTTTTTAGAAAATGTGATTTATTTCATAAATGGAATCAACAAAGTATTCACATTCTACGTAGTAATGACTTTCTATAGTTTGCGCATGCGTCCGGAAATAAGAAAAGCTTACTTCCGCCAGTTTTTTAAAATCACAGCTTCTAGAAGGTCTACATGATGTCTTAAAAAACATGAGTTTTTAGGAAATGTGATTTATTTCATAAATGGAATCAACAAAGTATGCACATTCTATGTCATAGCGAATTTCTATAGTGTGCGCATGCGCAAACTATGCACATTCTACGTAATAACAACTTTCTATAGTTTGTGCATGCATCCAGAAATAAGAAAAGCTAACTTTCCCCCTTTTTTTAAATTCACAGCTTCTAGAAGGTTTAGATGAATTCTTAAAAAACACGAGTTTTTAGAAAATGTGATTTATTTCATAAATGGAATCAACAAATTATGCACATTCTACGTCATAACAACTTTCTTTAGTTTGTGCTTGCGTCCGGAAATAAGAAAAGCTTAATTCCCCCCGTTTTTTAAAATCACAGCTTCTAGAAGGTTTACATGATTTCTTAAAAAACACGAGTTTTTAGGAAATGTGATTTATTTCATAAATGGAATCAACAGAGTATGCACATTCTACATAGTAACGACTTTCTATAGTTTGCGCATGCGTCCGGAAATAAGAAAAGCTTACTTCCGCCCTTCTTTCAAATTCATAGCTTCTAGAAGGTTTAGATGAATTCTTAAAAAACACGAGTTTTTAGAAAATGTGATTTATTTCATAAATGGAATAAAAAAACTATGGAAATTCTACGTAATAACGAGTTTCTATAGTTTGCGCATGCGTCCGGAAATAAGAAAAGCTTACTTCTGCCAGTTTTTTAAAACCACAACTTCTAGAAGGTTTACATGATTTCTTAAAAAACACGAGTTTTTATAAAATGTGATTTATTTCATAAATGGAATCAACAAAGAGCGCAAATTCTATGTAATAACGACTCTCTAAAGTTTGCGCATGTGTCCGGAAATATGAAAAGCTTACTTCCGCCAGTTTTTTAAAATCACAGCTTCTAGAAGGTTTACATGATTTCTTACAAAACACGAGTTTTTAGAAAATGTGATTTATTTCATAAATGGAATCAATAAAGTATGCACATTCTTCATCATAACGACTTTCTATAGTCTGCGCATGCGTCCGGAAATAAGAAAAGCTTAATTCCCCCCATTTTTTAAAATCACAGCTCCTAGAAGGTTTACTTGATTTCTTAAAAAACACGAGTTTTTACGAAATGTGATTTATTTCATAAATGGAATCAACAAAGTATGCATATTCTATGTCATAACGACTTTCTATAGTTTGCGCATGCTCAAACTATGCACATTCTACGTAATAACAACTTTCTATAGATTGCGCATGCGTCCGGAAATAACATAAGCTTACTTCCCCCCTTTTTTTAAATTCACAGCTTCTAGAAGGTTTAGATGAATTCTTAAAAAACACGAGTTTTTAGAAAATGTCATTTATTTCATAAATGGAATCAAAAAAGTATGCACATTGTACATAGTAATGACTTTCTATAGTTTGCGCATCCGTCCGGAAATATGAAAAGCTTACTTCCGCTAGTTTTCTAAAATCACAGCTTCTAGAAGGTTTACATGATTCCTTAAAAAACACGAGTTTTTAGAAAATGTGATTTATTTCATAAATGGAATCAACAAAGTATGCACATTCTACATCATAACGAATTTCTATAGTATGCGCATGCGTCCGGAAATAAGAAAAGCTTACTTCCCCCCTTTTTTTAAATTCACAGCTTCTAGAAGGTTTACATGATTTCGTAAAAAACACGAGTTTTTAGGAAATGTGATTTATTTCATAAATGGAATCAACAAAGTATGCACATTCTATGTCATAACGACTTTCTATAGTTTGCGCATGTGCAAACTATGCACATTCTACGTGATAACGACTTTCTCTAGTTTGCGCATGCGTTCGGAAATAAAAAAAGCTTACTTCCCCCCTTTTTTTAAATTCATAGCTTCTAAAAGGTTTAGGTGAATTCTTAAAAAACACGAGTTTTTAGAAAATGTGATTTATTTCATAAATGGAATCAACAAAGTATGCCCATTCTATGTAATAACGACTTTCTAAAGTTTGCGCATGCGTCAGGAAATATGAAAAGCTTACTTCCGCCAGTTTTTTAAAATCAGAGCTTCTAGAAGGTTTACATGATTTCTTAAAAAACACGAGTTTTTGGGAAATGTGATTTATTTCATAAATGGAACCAACAAACTATGCACATTCTATGTCATAACGACTTTCTCTAGTTTGCCCATGCGTCTGGAAATAAGAAAAGCTTAATTCTCCCCCGTTTTTTAAAATAACAGCTTCTAGAAGGTTTACATAATTTCTTAAAAAACATGAGTTTTTAGAAAATGTGATTTATTTCATAAATAGAATCAACAAAGTATGCACTTTCGATGTGATAACGACTTTCTATAGTTTGCGCATGCGTCCGGAAATAAGAAAAGCTTACTTCCCCCCTTTTTTCAAATTCCCAACTTCTAGAAGGTTTAGATGAATTCTTAAAAAACACGACTTTTTAGAAAATGTGATTTATTTCATAAATGGAATCAACAAGGTATGCACATTGTACGTAGTAACGACTTTCTATAGTTTGCGCATGCGTCCAGAAATAAGAAATGCCTACTTCCGCCAGTTTTTTAAAATCATAGCTTCTAGAAGGTTTACATGATGTCTTAAAAAACATGAGTTTTTAGGAAATGTGATTTATTTCATAAATGGAATCAACAATGTATGCACATTCTATGTCATAGCGACTTTCTATAGTTTGCGCATGTGCAAACTATGCACATTCTACGTGATAACGACTTTCTATAGTTTGCGCATGCGTCCGGAAATAAAAAATGCTTACTTCCCCCATTTTTTTAAATTCACACCTTCTAGAAGGTTTAGATGAATTCTTAAAAACATGAGTTTCTAGAAAATGTGATTTATTTCATAAATGGAATCAACAAAGTATGCACATTCTACGTCATAACAACTTTCTTTAGTTTGTGCATGCGTCCGGAAATAAGAAAAGCTTACTTCCGCCAGTTTTTTAAAATCACAGCTTCTAGAAGGTTTACATGATTTCTTAAAAAACACGAGTTTTTATAAAATGTGATTTATTTCATAAATGGAATCAACAAAGTATGCACATTCTACTTCATAACGACTTTCTATAGTTTGCGCATGCGTCCGAAAATAAGAAAAGCTTACTTCCGCCCTTTTTTTAAATTCACAGCTTCTAGAAGGTTTAGATGAATTCTTAAAAAACACGAGTTTTTAGAAAATGTGATTTATTTCATAAATGGAATCAACAAACTATGCACATTCTATGTAATAACGACTTTCTATAGTTTGCGCATGCGTCCGGAAATAAGAAAAGTTTACTTCCGCCCTTCTTTTAAATTCACAGCTTCTAGAAGGTTTACATGATTTCTTAAAAATCACGAGTTTTTAGAAAATGTGATTTATTTCATAAATGGAATCAACAAACTATGCAAATTCTACATAATAACGAGTTTCTATAGTTTGCGCATGCGTCCGAAAATAAGAAAAGCTTACTTCTGCCAGTTTTTTAAAACCACAGCTTCTAGAAGGTTTACATGATTTCTTAAAAAACACGACTTTTTATAAAATGTGATTTATTTCATAAATGGAATCAATAAAGTATGCACATTCTATGTAATAACGACATTTTAAAGTCTGCGCATGTGTCCGGAAATATGAAAAGATTACTTCCGCCAGTTTTTTAAAATCACAGCTTCTAGAAGGTTTACATGATTTCTCAAAAAACACAAGTTTTTAGGAAATGTGATTTATTTCATAAATGGAATCAACAAAGTATGCATATTCTATGTCATAACGACTTTCTATAGTTTGCGCATGCTCAAACTATGCACATTCTACGTAATGACAACTTTCTATAGTTTGCGCATGCGTCCGGAAATAAGAAAAGCTTACTTCCCCCCTTTTTTTAAATTCACAGCTTCTAGAAGGTTTATATGAATTCTTAAAAAACACGAGTTTTTAGAAAATGTGAATTATTTCATAAATGGAATCAACAAAGTATGCACATTCTACGTAATAACGACTTTCTATAGTTTGCGCATGCGTCCAGAAATAAGAAAAGCTTACTTCGCCCCTTTTTTTAAATTCACAGCTTCTAGAAGGTTTAGATGAATTCTTAAAAAACATGAGTTTTTAGAAAATGTGATTTATTTCATAAATGGAATCAACAAGGTATGCACATTCTACGTAGTAACGACTTTTTATAGTTTGCGCATGCGTTAAGAAATAAGAAAAGCTTACTTCCGCCAGTTTTTTAAAACCACAGCTTCTAGAAGGTTTACATGATTTCTTAAAAAACACGAGTTTTTAGAAAATGTGATTTATTTCATAAATGGAATCAACAAAGTATGCACATTCTACATAGTAACGACTTTCTATAATTTGCGCATGCGTCCGGAAATAAGAAAAGCTTACTTCCACCAGTTTTTTAAAACCACACCTTCTAGAAGGTTTCATGATTTCTTAAAAAACACGAGTTTTTAGAAAATATGATTTATTTCATAAATAGAATCAACAAAGTATGCACATTCTATGGAATAACGACTTTCTAAAGTTTGCACATGCATCCGGAAATATGAAAAGCTTACTTCCGCTAGTTTTCTAAAATCACAGCTTCTAGAAGGTTTACATGATTTCTTAAAAAACACGAGTTTTTAGGAAATGTGAATTATTTCATAAATGGAATCAACAAAGTATGCACATTCTATGTCATAGCGACTTTCTATAGTTTGTGCATGTGCAAACTATGCACATTCTACGTAATAACAACTTTCTATAGTTTGCGCATGCATCCGGAAATAAGAAAAGCTAACTTTCCCCCTTTTTTTAAATTCACAGCTTCTAGAAGGTTTAGATGAATTCTTAAAAAACACGAGTTTTTAGAAAATGTGATTTATTTCATAAATCGAATCAACAAATTATGCACTTTCTACATCATAACGACTTTCTATAGTTTGAGCACACGTCCGGAAATAAGAAAAGCTTAATTCCCCCCGTTTTTGAAAATCACAGCTTCTAGAAGGTTTACATGATTTCCTAAAAAAGACGCGTTTTTAGGAAATGTGATTTATTTCATAAATGGAATCAACAAAGTATGCACATTCTATGTCATAACGACCTTCTATAGTTTGCGCATGTGCAAACTATGCACATTCTACGTGATAACGACTTTCTCTAGTTTCCGCATGCGTTCGGAAATAAAAAAAAAAGCTTACTTCCCCCCTTTTTTTAAATTCACAGCTTCTAGAAGGTTTAGATGAATTCTTAAAAAACACGAGTTTTTAGAAAATGTGATTTATTTCATAAATGGAATCAACAAAGTATGCCCGTTATATGTAATAACGACTTTCTAAAGTTTGCGCATGCGTCCGGAAATATGAAAAGCTTACTTCCGCCAGTTTTTTGAAATCAGAGCTTCTAGAAGGTTTACATGATTTCTTAAAAAACACGAGTTTTTAGAAAATGTGAATTATTTCATAAATGGAATAAAAAAAGTTTGCACATTCTTCTTCACAACGAATTTCTATAGTTTGTGCATGCGTCCGGAAATAAGAAAAGCTTAATTCCCCCCATTTTTTAAAATCACAGCTTCTAGAAGGTTTACATGATTTCTTAAAAAACACGAGTTTTTAGGAAATGTGATTTATTTCCTAAATGGCACCAACAAAGTATGCACATTCTATGTCATAACGACTTTCTATAGTTTGCGCATGTGCCAACTATGCACATTCTACGTAATAACAACTTTCTATAGTTTGCGCATGCGTCCGAAAATAAGAAAAGCTTACTTCCCCCCTTTTTTAAATTCACAGCTTCTAGAAGGTTTAGATGAATTCTTAAAAAACACGATTTTTTAGAAAATGTGATTTATTTCATAAATGGAATCAACAAATTATGCACATTCTACGTCATAACGACTTTTTATAGTTTGCGCATGCGTCCGGAAATAAGAAAAGCTTAATTCTCCCCCGTATTTTAAAATAACAGCTTCTAGAAGGTTTACATAATTTCTTAAAGAACACGAGTTTTTAGAAAATGTGATTTATTTCATAAATAGAATCAACGAAGTATGGACATTCTATGTCATAACGAATTTCTATAGTTTGCGCATGCGAAAACTATGCACATTCTACGTGATAACGACTTTCTATAGTTTGCGCATGCGTCTGGAAATAAGAAAAGCTTACTTCCCCCCTTTTTTTAAATTCACAGCTTCTAGAAGGTCTAGATGAATTCTTAAAAAACATGAGTTTTTAGAAAATGTGATTTATTTCGTAAATGGAATCAACAAGGTATGCACATTCGACGTAGTAACGACTTTCTATAGCTTGCGCATGCGTCCGGAAATAAGAAAAGCTTACTTCACCCAGTTTTTTAAAACCACATCTTCTAGAAGGTTTACATGATTTCTTAAAAAACACGAGTTTTTAGAAAATGTGATTTATTTCATAAATGGAATCACCAAAGTATGCACATTCTATGTAATAACGACTTTCTAAAGTTTGCGCATGCGTCCAGAAATATGAAAAGCTTACTTCCGCCAGTTTTTTAAAACCACATCTTCTAGAAGGTTTACATGATTTCTTAAAAAACACGAGTTTTTAGAAAATGTGATTTATTTCATAAATGGAATCACCAAAGTATGCACATTCTATGTAATAACGAATTTCTAAAGTTTGCGCATGCGTCCAGAAATATGAAAAGCTTACTTCCGCCAGTTTTTTAAAATCACAGCTTCTAGAAGGTTTACATGATTTCTTAAAAAACACGAGTTTTTAGAAAATGTGATTTATTTCATAAATGGAATCAACAAAGTATGCACATTCTACGTCATAACGACTTTCTATAATTTGCGCATGCGTCTGGAAATAAGAAAAGGTTAATTCTCCCTGTTTTTTAAAATCACAGCTTCTAGAAGGTTTAGATGAATTCTTAAAAAACATGAGTTTCTAGAAAATGTGATTTATTTCATAAATGGAATCAACAAAGTATGCACATTCTATGTCACAATGACTTTGTTGAAAAGAATGTGCATGCGCAAACTATGCACATTCTACATAATAACGACTTTTTATCGTTTGCGCATGCGTCCGGAAATAAGAAAATTTTACTTCCCACCTTTTTTTAAATTCACAGCTTCTAGAAGGTTTAGATAAATTCTTAAAAACCAGAAGTTTTTAGAAAATGTGATTTATTTCATAAATGGAATCAACAAAGTTTGCACATTCTACATCTTAACGACTTTCTATAGTTTGCGCATGCGTCCGGAAATAAGAAAAGCTTAATTCCCCACGTTTTTTAAAATTACAGCTTGTAGAAGGTTTACATGATTTCTTAAAAAACATGAGTTTTTAGAAAATGTGATTTATTTCATAAATGGATTCAACAAGCTATGCACATTCTACGTGATAACGACTTTCTATAGTTTGCGCATGCGTCCGGAAATAAGAAAAGCTTACTTCCGCAAGTTTTTTAAAATCACAGCTTCTAGAAGGTTTACATGATTTCTTAAAAAACACGAGTTTTTAGCAAATGTGATTTATTTCATAAATGGAATAAACAAAGTATGCACATTCTATGTCATAACGACTTTCGAAAGTTTGAACATGCGCAAACTATGCACATTCTACATGATAACGACTTTCTATAGTTTGCGCATCCCTCCGGAACTAAGAGAAGCTTACTTCCCCCCTTTTTTTAAAATCACAGCTTCTAGAAGGTTTACATGGTTTCTTAAAAAACACGAGTTTTAAGAAAATGTGATTTATTTCATAAATGGAATCAACAAAGTATGCACATTCTTCGTCATTCTGACTTTCTATAGTTTGCGCATGCGTCCGGAAATAAGAAAAGCTTAATTCAGCCCATTTTTTAAAATCACAGCTTCTAGAAGGTTTACATGATTTCTTAAAAAACACGAGTTTTTAGGAAATGTGATTTATTTCATAAATGGAATCAACAAAGTATGCACATTCTATGTCATAAATACTTTCTATAGTTCCCGCATGCGCAAACTATGCACATTCTATGTAATAACAACTTTCTATAGTTTGCGCATGTGTCCGGAAATAAGAAAAGCTTACTTCCCCCCTTTTTTTAAATTCACAGCTTCTAGAAGGTTTAGATGAATTCTTAAAAAACATGAGTTTTTTTAAAATGTGATTTATTTCATAAATGGAGTCAACAAACTATGCACATTCTACGTAATAAAAACTTTCTATAGTTTGCGCATGCGTCCGGAAAAAAGAAAAGCTTAATTCCCCCCGTTTTTTAAAATCACAGCTTCTAGAAGTTTTACATGATTTATTAGAAAGTTTGAGTTTTTAGAAAATGTGATTTATTTCATAAAAGGAATAGACAAAGTATGCACATTCTATGTAATAACGACTTTCTATAGTTCGCGCATCCGTCCGGAAATAAGAAAAGTTTACTTCCGCCCTTCTTTTAAATTCAGAGCTTCTAGAAGGTTTAGATGAATTCTTAAAAAACACGAGTTTTTAGAAAATGTGATTTATTTCATAAATGGAATCAACAAACTATGCACATTCTACGTCATAACGACTTTTTATAGTTTGCGCATGCGTCCGGAAATAAGAAAAGCTTAATTCTCCCCCGTTTTTTAAAATAACAGCTTCTAGAAGGTTTACATAATTTCTTAAAAAACATGAGTTTTTAGAAAATGTGTTTTATTTCATAAATGGAATCAACAAAGTATGCACATTCTACGTAGAAACGACTTTCTATAGTTTGCGCATGCGTCCGGAAATAAGAAAAGCCTACTTCCGCCAGTTTTTTAAAAAACACGAGTTTTTAGAAAATGTGATTTATTTCATAAATGGAATCAACAAACTATGCACATTCTACGTCATAACGACTTTTTATAGTTTGCGCGTGCGTCCGGAAATAAGAAAAGCTTACTTCTGCCAGTTTTTTAAAACCATAGCTTCTAGAAGGTTTACATGATTTCTTAAAAAACACGGGTTTTTATAAAATGTGATTTATTTCATAAATGGAATCAACAAAGTATGCACATTCTATGTAATAACGACTTTCTAAAGTTTGCGCATGTGTCCGGAAATATGAAAAGCTTACTTCTGCCAGTTTTTTAAAATCACAGCTTCTAGAAGGTTTACATGATTTCTTAAAAAACGCGAGTGTTTAGAAAATGTGATTTATTTCATAAATGGAATCAACAAAGTATGCACATTCTTCGTCATAACGGCTTTCTATAGTCTGCGCATGCGTCCAGAAATAGGAAAAGCTTAAGTCGCCCCATTTTTTAAAATCACAGCTTCTAGAAGGTTTACATGATTTCTTAAAAAACACGAGTTTTTAGGAAATGTGATTTATTTCATAAATGGAATCAACAAAGTATGCATATTCTATGTCATAACGACTTTCTATAGTTTGCGCATGCTCAAACTATGCACATTCTACGTAATGACAACTTTCTATAGTTTGCGCATGCGTCCGGAAATAAGAAAAGCTTACTTCCCCCCTTTTTTTAAATTCACAGCTTCTAGAAGGTTTAGATGAATTCTCAAAAAGATGAGTTTTTAGAAAATGTGATTTATTTCATAAATGGAATCAACAAGGTATGCACATTCTACGTGATAACAACTTTCTATAGTTTGCGCATGCGTCCGGAAATAAGAAAAGCTAACTTCACCCAGATTTTTAAAACCACAGCTTCTAGAAAGTTTACATGATTTCTTAAAAAACATGAGTTTTTAGAAAATGTGATTTATTTCATAAATTGAATCAACAAAGTATGTGCATTCCACGTAGTAACGACTTTCTATAGTTTGCGCATGCGTCCGGAAATAAGAAAAGCTTAATTCCGCCAGTTTTTTAAAATCATAGCTTCTAGAAGGTTTACATGATGTCTTAAAAAACACGAGTTTTTAGGAAATGTGATTTATTTCATAAATGGAATCAACAAAGTATGTACATTCTATGTCATAGCGACTTTCTATAGTTTGCGCATGCGCAAACTATGCACATTCTATGTAATAACAACTTTCTATAGTTTGCGCATGCGTTCGGGAATAAAAAAAGCTTACTTCCCCCCTTTTTTTAAATTCACAGCTTCTAGAAGGTTTAGATGAATTCTTAAAAAACAAGAGTTTTTAGAAAATGTGATTTATTTCATAAATGGAATCAAAAAAGTATGCACATTCTTCGTCACAACGACTTTCTATAGTTTGCGCATGCGTCCGGAAATAAGAAAATCTTAATTCCCCCCATTTTTTAAAATCACAGCTTCTAGAAGGTTTACATGATTTCTTAAAAACCATGAGTTTTTAGGATATGTTATTTATTTCATAAATGGAACCAACAAAGTATGCAAATTCTATGTCATAACGACTTTCTATAGTTTGCGCATGCGCAAACTATGCACATTCTACGTAATAACAACTTTCTATAGTTTGCGCATGCGTCCGGAAATAAGAAAAGCTTACTTCCCCACTTTTCTAAATTCACAGCTTCTAGAAGGTTTAGATGAATTCTTAAAAAACATGAGTTTTTAGAAAATGTGATTTATTTCATAAATGGAATCAACAAAGTATGCACATTCTACGTCATAACAACTTTTTATAGTTTGCGCATGCGTCCGGAAATAAGAAAAGCTTAATTCTCCCTCGTTTTTTAAAATAACAACTTCTAGATGGTTTACATAATTTCTTAAAAAACACGAGTTTTTAGAAAATGTGTTTATTCCATAAATATAATCAACAAAGTATGCACATTCTACGTGATAATGACTTTCTATAGTTTGCGCATGCATTCGGAAATAAGAATAGCTTACTTACCCCCTTTTTTTAAATTCACAACTTCTAGAAGGTATAGATGAATTCTTAAAAAACACGAGTTTTTAGAAAATGTGATTTATTTCATAAATGGAATCAATAAGGTATGCACATTCTACGTAGTAACACCTTTCTATAGCTTGCGCATGCGTCCGAAAATAAGAAAAGCTTACTTCACCCAGTTTTTTAAAACCACAGCTTCTAGAAGGTTTACATGATTTCTTAAAAAACACGAGTTTTTAGAAAATGTGATTTATTTCATATATGGAATCAACAAAGTATTCACATTCTACGTAGTAACTACTTTCTATTGTTTGCGTATGCGTCCGGAAATAAGAAAAGCTTACTTCCGCCAGTTTTTTAAAATCACAGCTTCTAGAAGGTTTACATCATGTCTTAAAAAATGCGAGTTTTTAGGAAATGTGATTTATTTCATAAATGGAATCAACAAAGTATGCACATTCTATGTCATAGCGACTTTCTATAATTTGCGGATGCGCAAACTATGCACATTCTACGTAATAACAACTTTCTATAGTTTGCGCATGCATCCGGAAATAAGAAAATCTAACTTTCCCCATTTTTTTAAATTCACAGCTTCTAGAAGGTTTAGATGAATTCTTAAAAAACACGAGTTTTCAGAAAATGTGATTTATTTCATAAATGGAATCAACAAAGTATGCACATTCTATGTCATAACAACTTTCTATAGTTTGCGCATGCGCAAACTTTGCACATTCTACATGATAATGACATTCTATAGTTTGCGCATGCGTCCGGAAATAGGAAAAGCTTACTTCCCCCCTTTTTATGAAATTCGAAGCTTCAAGAAGGTTTAGATGAATTCTTAAAAAAATGAGTTTTTAGAAAATGTGATTTATTTCATAAATGGAATCAACAAAGTTTGCACATTCTACGTCATAACGACTTTCTATAGTTTGTGCATGCGTCCGGAAATAAGAAAAGCTTAATTCCTGCCGTTTTTTAAAATCACGGCTTCTAGAAGGTTTACATGATTTCTTAAAAACACGAGTTTTTAGAAAATGTGATTTATTTCATAAATGGAATAAACAAAGTATGCACATTCTATGTCATAACATTTTTCTATAGTTTGTGCATGCGCAAACTATGCACATTCTACGTGATAACAACTTTCTATAGTTTGCGCATGCGTCCGGAAATAAGAAAAGCATACTTCCCCATTTTTTTTAAATTCACAGCTTCTAGAAGGTTTAGATGAATTCTTAAAAAACACAAGTTTTTAGAAAATGTTATTTATTTCATAAATGGAATCAAAAAACTATGCACATTCTATGTAATAACAAGTTTCTATAGTTTGCGCATGCGTCCGGAAATAACAAAAGTTTACTTACGCCAGTTTTTTAAAATCACAGCTTCTAGAAGGTTTACATAATTTCTTAAAAAACACGAGTTTTTAGAAAATGTAATTTATTTAATAAATGGAATCAACAAAGTATGCACATTCTATGTCATAACGACTTTCTATAGTTTTCACATGCGCAAACTATCGACATTCTACGTGATAACGACTTTCTATAGTTTGCGCATGCATCCGAAAATAAGAAAAGCTTACTTCGCCCCTTTTTTTAAATTCACAGCTTATAGAAGGTTTAGATGAATTCTTAAAAAACAGGAGTTTTTTTAAAATGTGATCTATTTCATAAATGGAATCAACAAACTATGCACATTCTACGTAATAACAACTTAATATAGTATGCACATTCTATGTCATGTGGACTTTCTATACTTTGAGCATACGTCCAGAAATAAGAAAATCTTAATTCCCCACGTATTTTAAAATCACAGCTTCTAGAAGGTTTACATGATTTCTTCAAAAACACTAGTTTTTAGAAAATGTGATTTATTTCATAAATGGAATCAACAAACTATGCACATTCTACGTCATAACGACTTTCTATAGTTTGCAAATGCATCCGGAAATAAGAAAAGCTTAATTCCCCCCCATTTTTTAAAATCACAGCTTCTAGAAGGTTTACATAATTTCTTAAAAAACACGAGTTTTTAGAAAATGTGATTTATTTAATAAATGGAATCAACAAAGTATTCACATTATATGTCATAACAACTTTCTATAGTTTTCCCATGTGCAAACTATGCACATTCTACATGATAACGACTTTCTATAGTTTGCGCATGCATCTGGAAATAAGAAAAGCTTACTTCCCCCCTTTTTTTAAATTCACAGCTTCTAGAAGGTTTAGATGAATTCTTGAAACACACGAGTTTTTTTTAAAATGTGATCTATTTCATAAATGGAATAAACAAACTATGCACATTCTACGTAATAACAACTTAATATAGTTTGTGCATGCGTCTGGAAATAAGAAAAGCTTCCTTCCGCCAATTTTTTAAAACCACAGCTTCTAGAAGGTTTACATGATTTATTAAAACAGATGAGTTTTTAGAAAATGTGATTTATTTCATAAATGGAATCAACAAAGTATGCACATTATATGTAATAATGGCTTTTTAAAGTTTGCACATGCGTCCAGAAATATGAAAACGTTACTTCCGACAGTTTTTTAAAACCACAGCTTCTAGAAGGTTTACATGATTTCTACGGAAAGACGAGTTTTTAGGAAATGTGATTTATTTCATAAATGGAATCAACAAAGTATGCACATTCTATGTCATAACGACTTTCTATAGTTTGCGCATGCGCAAACTATGCACATTCTACGTAATAACAATTTTCGATAGATTGCGCATGCATCCGGAAATAAGAAAAGCTTACTTCCCCCCTTTTTTCAAATTCACAGCTTCTAGAAGGTTTAGATGAATTCTTAAAAAACATGAGTTTTTAGAAAATGTGATTTATTTCATAAATGGAATCAACAAAGTATGCACATTCTATGTCATAACAACTTTTTATAGTTTGCGCATGCGCAAATTTTGCACATTCTACATGATAACGACTTTCTATAGTTTGCGCATGCGTCCGGAAATAGGAAAAGCTTACTTCCCCCCTTTTTTTGAAATTCAAAGCTTCAAGAAGGTTTAGATGAATTCTTAAAAAAATGAGTTTTTAGAAAATGTGATTTATTTCATAAATGGAATCAACAAAGTATGCACATTCTACGTCATAACGACTTTCTATAGTTTGCGCATGCGTCCGGAAATAAAAAAGCTTAATTCCGCCCGTTTTTTAAAATCACAGCTTCTAGAAGGTTTATATGATTTCTTAAAAAACACGAGTTTTTAGGAAATGTGATTTATTTCATAAATGGAATCAACAAAGTATGAAAATTCTATGTCATAAAAACTTTCTATAGTTTGCGCATGCGCAAACTATGCACATTCTACGTGATAACGACTTTCTATAGTTTGCGCATGCGTCTGGAAATAAGAAAAGCTTACTTCTCCCCTTTTTTTAAATTCACAGCTTCAAGAAGGTTTAGATGAATTCTTAAAAAACACGAGTTTTTAGAAAATGTGATTTATTTCATAAATGGAATCAACAAACTATGCACATTCTATGTAATAACGACTTTCTATAGTTTGCGCATGCGTCCGGAAATAAGAAAAGCTTACTTCCGCCAATTTTTTAAAACCACAGATTCGAGAAGGTTTACATGATTTCTTAAAAAAAACGAGTTTTTAGAAAATTTGATTTATTTCATCAATGGAATCAACAAAGTATGGACATTCTATGTAATAACGACTTTCTAAAGTTTTCGCATGCATCCGAAAATATGAAAAGCTTACTTCCGCCAGTTTTTTAAAATCACAGCTTCTAGAAGGTTTACATGATTTCTTAAAAAACGCGAGTTTTTAGAAAATGTGATTTATTTCATAAATGGAATCAACAAACTATGCACATTCTACGTAATAACGACTTTCTATAGTTTGAGCATGCGTCTGGAAATAAGAAAAGCTTCCTTCCGCCAGTTTTTTAAAACCACAGCTTCTAGAAGGTTTACATGATTTCTTAAAAAACACGGGTTTTCAGAAAATATGATTTATTTCATAAATGGTATCAACAAAATATGCACATTCTAGATCATAGTGACTTTCTATAGTTTGAGCATGCGTCCGGAAATAAGAAAAGCTTAATTCCCCCCGTTTTTTAAAATCACAGTTTCTAGAAGGTTTACATGATTTCTTAAAAAACACGAGTTTTTAGGAAATGTGATTTATTTCATAAATGGAATCAAATAAGTATGCACATTCTATGTAATAACTACATTCTAAAGTTTGCACATGCGTCCGGAAATATGAAAAGCTTAATTCCGCCAGTTTTTTAAAATCACAGCTTCTAGAAGGTTTACATGATTTCTTAAAAAACACGGGTTTTTAGAAAATGTGATTTATTTCATAAATGGTATCAACAAAATATGCACATTCTAGATCATAGTGACTTTCTATAGTTTGAGCATGCGTCCGGAAATAAGAAAAGCTTAATTCCCCCCGTTTTTTAAAATCACAGCTTCTAGAAGGTTTACATGATTTCTTAAAAAACACGAGTTTTTAGGAAATGTGATTTATTTCATAAATGGAATAAAAAAAGTATGCAAATTCTATGTCATAAAGACTTTCTATAGTTTGCGCATGTGCAAATTATGCACATTCTACATGATAACGACTTTCTATAGTTTGCGCATGCGTTCGGAAATAAGAAAAGCTTACTTCCCCCCTTTTTTTAAATTCACAGCTTCTAGAAGGTTTAGATGAATTCTTAAAAAACACGAGTTTTTAGAAAATGTGATTTATTTCATAAATGGAATCAACAAACTATGCACATTCTAAGTCATAACGACTTTCTATAGTTTGCGCATGCGTCCGGAAATAAGAAAAGCTTAATTCCCCCCCGTTTTTTAAAATCACAACTTCTAGAAGGTTTACATAATTTTTTTAAAAACACGAGTTTTTAGAAAATGTGATTTACTTCATCAATGGAATCAACAAAGTATGCACATTTTATGTCATAACAACTTTCTATTGTTTTCCCATGCGCAAACTATGCACATTCTATGTGATAACGAATTTCTATAGTTTGCGCATGCGTCCGGAAATAAGAAAAGCTTACTTCCCCCCTTTTTTTAAATTCACAGCTTCTAGAAGATTTAGATGAATTCTGAAAAAACATGAGTTTTTAGAAAATGTGATTTATTTCATAAATGGAATCAACAAAGTATGCACATTCTATGTAATAACGACTTTCTAAAGTTTACGCACGCGTCCGGAAATATGAAAAGCTTACTTCCGTCAGTTTTTTAAAATCACAGCTTCTAGAAGATTTACATGATTTCTTAGAAAACACGAGTTTTCAGGAAATGTGATTTATTTCATAAATGGAATCAGCAAAGTATGCACATTCTATGTCATAACAACTTTCTATAGTTTGCGCATGCACAAACTATGCACATTCTACGTGATAACAATTTTCTATAGTTTGCGCATGCGTCCGGAAATAAGAAAAGCGTACTTCCCCCCTTTTTTTAAATTCACAGCTTCTAGAAGGTTTAGATGAATTCTTAAAAAACACGAGTTTTTAGAAAATGTGATTTATTTCATAAATGGAAATAACAAACTATGCACATTCTACGTCATAACGACTTTCTATAGTTTGCGCACGCGTCCAGAAATAAGAAAAGCTTAATTCCCCTCCGTTTTTTAAAATCACAACTTCTAGAAGGTTTACAAATTTTTTTAAAAAACACGAGTTTTTAGAAAATGTGATTTACTTCATCAATGGAATCAACAAAGTATGCACATTCTATGTTATAACAACTTTCTATTGTTTTCCCATGCGCAAACTATGCACATTCTATGTGATAACGACTTTCTATAGTTTGCACATGCGTCCGGAAATAAGAAAAGCTTACTTCCCCCCTTTTTTTAAATTCACAGCTTCTAGAAGGTTTAGATGAATTCTTAAAAAACACGAGTTTTTTTAAAATGTGATTTATTTCATAAATGGAATCAACAAAGTATGCACATTCTACGTAATAACGACTTTCTAAAGTTTTCGCATGCGTCCGGAAATATGAAAAGCTTACTTCCGCCAGTTTTTTAAAATCAGAGCTTCTAGAAGGTTTACATGATTTCTTAAAAAACACGAGTTTTTAGAAAATGTGATTTATTTCATAAATGGAATCAGAAAAGTATGCACATTCTTCGTCATAACGAATTTCTATAGTTTGCGCATGCGTACGGAATTAAGAAAAGTTTAATTCCCCCCATTTTTTAAAATCACAGCTTCTAGAAGGTTTACATGATTTCTTAAAAAACACGAGTTTTTAGGAAATGTGATTTATTTCATAAATGGAATCAACAAAGTATGCACATTCTATGTCATAACGAATTTCTATAGTTTGCGCATGCGCAAACTATGCACATTCTACGTGATAACGACTTTCTATAGTTTATGCATGCGTCCGGAAATAAGAAAAGCTTACTTCCCCCCTTTTTTTAAATTCACAGCTTCTAGAAGCTTTAGATGAATTCTTAAAAAACACGACTTTTTAGAAAATGTGATTTATTTCATAAATGTAATCAACAAGGTATGCACATTCTATGTAATAACAACTTTCTATAGTTTGCGCATGCGTCCGGAAATAAGAAGAGCTTACTTCTGCCAGTTTATTAAAACCACAGCTTCTAGAAGGTTTACATGATTTCTTAAAAAACACTATTTTTTAGAAAATGTAATTTATTTCATAAATGGAATCAACAAGGTATGCACTTTCTACGTGATAACGACTTTCTATAGTTTGCGCATGCCTCCGGAAATAAGAAAAGTGTACTTCCCCCCTTTTTTTAAATTCACAGCTTCTAGAAGGATTAGATGAATTCTTAAAAAACATGACTTTTTAGAAAATGTGATTTATTTCATAAATGGAATCAACAAACTATGAACATTCTACGTAATAACGACTTTCTATAGTTTGCGCATGCGACCGGAAATAAGAAAAGCTTGCTTCCACCAGTTTTTTAAAACCACAGCTTCTAGAAGGTTTACATGATTTCTTAAAGAACATGAGTTTTTAGAAAATGTGATTTATTTCATAAATAGAATCAGCAAATTATGCACATTCTTTGTCATAACGACTTTCTATAGTTTGCGCATGCGCAAACTATGCACATTCTATGTGATAACGACTTTCTATAGTTTGCGCATGCGTCCGGAAATAAGAAAAGCTTAATTCCCCCCATTTTTTAAAATCACAGCTTCTAGAAGGTTTACATGATTTCTTAAAAAACACGAGTTTTTAGGAAATGTGATTTATTTCATAAATGGAATCAACAAAGTATGCACATTCTATGTCATAAATACTTTCTATAGTTTGCGCATGCGCAAACTATGCACATTCTACGTAATAACAACTTTCTATAGTTTGCGCATGTGTCCGGAAATAAGAAAAGCCTACTTCCCCCCTTTTTTTAAAATTCACAACTTCTAGAAGGTTTAGATGAATTCTTAAAAAACACGAGTTTTTAGAAAATGTGATTTATTTCATATATGGAATCAATAAACTATGCACATTCTACATAATAACGACTTTCTATAGTTTGCGCATGCCTCCGGAAATAAGAAAAGCTTACTTCCGCCAGTTTTTTAAAACCACAGCTTCTAGAAGGTTTACATGATTTCTTCAAAAACATGAGTTTTTAGAAAATGTTATTTATTTCATAAATGGAATCAACAAACTATGCACATTCTACGTAATAATGACTTTCTATAGTTTCTGCATGTGTCCGGAAATAAGAAAAGCTAACTTCCCCCCTTTTTTTAAATTCACAGCTTCTAGAAGGTTTAGATGAATTCTTAAAAAACATGAGTTTTTAGAAAATGTGATTTATTTCATAAATGGAATCAACAAACTATGCACATTCTACGTAATAACGACTTTCTATAGTTTGAGCATGCATCCGGGAATAAGAAAAGCTTCCTTCCACCAGTTTTTTAAAATCATAGCTTCTAGAAGGTTTACATGATTTCTTCAAAAACACGTGTTTTTAGAAAATGTGATTTATTTCATAAATGGAATCAACAAAGTATGCACATTCTATGTAATAATTACTTTCTAAAGTTTGCGCATGCGTTCGGAAATATGAAAAGCTTACTTCCGCCAGTTTTTTAAAATCACAGCTTCTAGAAGGTTTACATGATTTTTTAAAAAACACATGTTTTTAGGAAATGTGATTTATTTCATAAATGGAATCAACAAAGTATGCACATTCTACGTCATAACGACTTTCTATAGTTTGCGCATGTGCAAACTATGCACATTCTACGTGATAACGACTTTCTATAGTTTGCGCATGCGTTCGGAAATAAAAAAGCTTACTTCCCCCCTTTTTTTAAATTCACAGCTTCTAGAAGGTTTAGATGAATTCTTAAAAAACACGAGTTTTTAGAAAATGTGATTTATTTCATAAATGGAATCAACAAAGTATGCACATTCTATGTAATAACGACTTTCTAAAGTTTGCGCATGCGTCCGGAAATATCAAAAGCTTACTTCCGCCAGTTTTTTAAAATCACAGCTTCTAGAAGGTTTACATGATTTCTTAAAAAACATGAGTGTTTAGGAAATGTGATTTATTTCATAAATGGATTCAGCAAAGTATGCACATTCTATGTCATAACAACTTTCTATAGTTTGCGCATGCGCAAACTATTCACATTCTACGTAATAACAATTTTCTATAGTTTGCGCATGCGTCAAGAAATAAGAAAAGCTTACTTCCCCCCTTTTTTTAAATTCACAGCTTCTAGAAGGTTTAGATGAATTCTTAAAAAACACGAGTTTTTAGAAAATGCGATTTATTTCATAAATGGAATCAACAAACTATGCACATTCTACGTCATAACGACTTTCTATAGTTTGCGCATGCGTCCGGAAATAAGAAAAGCTTAATTCCCCCCCGTTTTTTAAAATCACAACTTCTAGAAGGTTTACATAAGTTCTTAAAAAACACGAGTTTTTAGGAAATGTGATTTACTTCATAAATGGAATCAACAAAGTATGCACATTCTATGTCATAAAAACTTTCTATTGTTTTCCCATGCGCAAACTATGCACATTCTATGTGATAACGACTTTCTATAGTTTGCGCATGCATCCGGAAATAAGAAAAGCTTACTTCCCCCCTTTTTTTAAATTCTCGGCTTCTAGAAGGTTTAGATGAATTCTTAAAAAACACAAGTTTTTTTAAAACGTGATTTATTTCATAAATGGAATCAACAAATTATGCACATTCTACGTAATATCGACTTTCTATAGTTTGCGCATGCGTCTGGAAATAAGAAAAGCTTCCTTCCGCCAGTTTTTTAAAACCACAGCTTCTAGAAGGTTTACATGATTTCTTAAAAAACATGAGTTTTTAGAAAATGTGATTTATTTCATAAATGGAATCAACAAAGCATGCACATTCTATGTAATAACGACTTTCTAAAGTTTGCGCATGCGTCCGAAAATATGAAAAGCTTACTTCCGCCAGTTTTTTAAAACCACGGCTTCTAGAAGGTTTACATGATTTCTTAAAAAACACGAGTTTTAAGAAAATGTGATTTATTTCATAAATGGAATCAGAAAAGTATGCACATTCTTCGTCATAATGACTTTCTATAGTTTGCGCATGCATACGGAAATAAGAAAAGCTTAATTCCCCCCATTTTTTAAAATCACAGCTTCTATAAGGTTTACATGATTTCTTAAAAAACACGAGTTTTTAGAAAATGTGATTTATTTCATAAATGGAATCAACAAAGTATGCACATTCTATGTCATAATTACTTTCTATAGTTTGCGCATGCGCAAACTATGCACATTCTACGTGATAACGACTTTCTATAGTTTGCGCATTCGTCCGGAAATAAGAAAAGCTTACTTCGCCCCTTTTTTAAATTCAAAGCTTCTAGAAGGTTTAGATAAATTCTTAAAAAACACGAGTTTTTAGAAAATGTGATTTATTTCATAAATGGAATCAATAAACTATGCACATTCTACGTAATAACGACTTTCTATAGTTTGCGCATGCGTCCGAAAATATGAAAAGCTTACTTCCGCCAGTTTTTTAAAACCACGGCTTCTAGAAGGTTTACATGATTTCTTAAAAAACACGAGTTTTAAGAAAATGTGATTTATTTCATAAATGGAATCAGAAAAGTATGCACATTCTTCGTCATAATGACTTTCTATAGTTTGCGCATGCATACGGAAATAAGAAAAGCTTAATTCCCCCCATTTTTTAAAATCACAGCTTCTATAAGGTTTACATGATTTCTTAAAAAACACGAGTTTTTAGAAAATGTGATTTATTTCATAAATGGAATCAACAAAGTATGCACATTCTATGTCATAATTACTTTCTATAGTTTGCGCATGCGCAAACTATGCACATTCTACGTGATAACGACTTTCTATAGTTTGCGCATGCGTCCGGAAATAAGAAAAGCTTACTTCGCCCCTTTTTTAAATTCAAAGCTTCTAGAAGGTTTAGATAAATTCTTAAAAAACACGAGTTTTTAGAAAATGTGATTTATTTCATAAATGGAATCAATAAACTATGCACATTCTACGTAATAACGACTTTCTATATTTTGCGCATGCGTCCGGAAATAAGAAAAACTTACTTCCGCCAGATTTTTAAAACCACAGCTTCTAGAAGGTTTACATGATTTCTTCAAAAACATGATTTTTTAGAAAATGTGATTTATTTGATAAATGGAATCAACAAACTATGCACATTCGACGTAATAACGACTTTCTATAGTTTGCGCATGTGTCCGGAAATAAGAAAAGCTAACTTCCCCCCTTTTTTTAAATTCACAGCTTCTAGAAGGTTTAGATGAATTCTTAAAAAACATGAGTTTTTAGAAAATGTGATTTATTTCATAAATGGAATCAACACAGTATGCACATTCTTCGTCATAACGACTTTCTATAGTTTGCGCATGTGTCTGGAAATAAGAAAAGCTTAATTCCCCCCATTTTTTAAAATCACAGATTCTAGAAGGTTTACATGATTTCTTAAAAAACACGAGTTTTCAGGAAATGTGATTTATTTCATAAATGGAATCAACAAAGTATGCACATTCTACGTCACAACAAATTTCTATAGTTTGCGCATGCGTCCGGAAATAAGAAAAGCTTAATTCCCCCCGTTTTTTAAAATCACAGCTTCTAGAAGGTTTACATGATTTCTCCAAAAACACGAGTTTTTAGAAAATGTGATTTATTTCATAAATGGAATCAACAAACTATGCACATTATACGTCATAATGACTTTCTATAGTTTGCGAATGCGTCCGGAAATAAGAAAAGCTTAATTCCCCCCCGTTTTTTAAAAGCACAGCTTCTAGAAGGTTTACATAATTTCTTAAAAAACACGAGTTTTTAGAAAATGTGATTTATTTCATAAATGGAAAAAACAAAGTATGCACATTCTATGTCATAACAACCTTCTATAGTTTGCCCATGCGCAAACTATGCACATTCTACGTGATAACGACTTTCTATAGTTTGTGCATGCGTCCGGAAATAAGAAAAGCTTACTTCCCCCCTTTTTTTAAATTCACGGCTTCTAGAAGGTTTAGATGAATTCTTGAAAAACACAAGTTTTTTTAAAATGTGATTTATTTCATAAATGGAATCAACAAACTATGAACATTCTACGTAATAACGACTTTCTATAGTTTGGGCATGCGTCCGGAAATAAGAAAAGCTTCCTTCCGCCAGTTTTTTAAAACCACAGCTTCTAGAAGGTTTACATGATTTCTTAAAAAACATGAGTTTTTAGAAAATTTTATTTATTTCATTAATGGAATCAACAAAGTATGCACATTCTATGTAATAACGACTTTCTAAAGTTTGCGCATGCATCCGGAAATAAGAAAAGCTTACTTCCACCAGTTTTTTAAAACCACAGCTTCGAGAAGGTTTACATGATTTCTTAAAAAACACGTGTTTTTAGAAAATGTGATTTATTTCATAAATGGAATCAACAAAGTATGCACATTCTATGTAATAACGACTTTCTAAAGTTTGCGCATGCGTCCGGAAATATGAAAAGCTTACTTCCGCCAGTTTTTTAAAATCACAGCTTCTAGAAGGTTTACATGATTTCTTAAAAAACACGAGTTTTCAGGAAATGTGATTTATTTCATAAATGGAATCAGCAAAGTATGCACATTCTATGTCATAACAATTTTCTATAGTTTGCGCATGCGCAAACTATGCACATTCTATGTAATAACAATTTTCTATAGTTTGCGCATGCGTCCGGAAATAAGATAAGCTTACTTCCCCCCTTTTTTTAAATTCACAGCTTCTAGAAGGTTTAGATGAATTCTTAAAAAACACGAGTTTTTAGAAAATGTGATTTATTTCAAAAATGGAATCTGTTCGGATATCCACATCATCTTTTTCAGGATCTTGCATGCAAATTAGGGTTTGCATGCAGAATCTAGGGTTGGCATGCACCGGCATGCACTGGCATGCATCCCAGTTACCAATTTGATGCCTCCAGCACCTTATCCACTTCATTCTAGCACCTGGGAGCCACCTACCACAGAGTTTTAGCCCTCCTAAGCTGAAAGGCGCCCACTTCTCACCTACTGCCAGAGAAGGGCGCACTTGTTCACCTACCACTGCAGTTCCACTTCAGTTACATTCAGTTAGCTCCGATTCTCCTTGATTTGATGCTAGTTTCACTCCCGACTGACAGTATCACTTCCGTTTGACCTCCAGTTTGATTAGGTGACTTGTTCTGACTTCAGTTAGCCTCCCATGCGCCCCCACTGAGCCTCCAGATCCTAAATCAGTGCTACACACTTCAGTTACACTTATTACACTCAGTTAGACTCAGATTGACACCTGGATGACTGGTTGTTGTGATTGATGAGCACCACCGATGATTGATGAGGACTCCTAGATAGAGTCAAGCTACTCCATTCCGTGATTCGAATGACCTTCTTAGGCAATTCGAATTGCTCAGTCATTGTGACAGTTTGTATTGTAATTCATTCACCCTTTTTGGGATAGAGAGCACTGCTGCATGTTTTGGACAGTTTTGCACCATATTTTCTATGTTCATCTGTTGTGATTGATTTACTTGTTCATTAGATCTGCTGTGACTAATTTTACATGGTATCAGAGCCATTGCAGGGACAAGATCTCTTTTCTACAGGTGTTTCTACAAGAAGATTTGACTGAATTGCTAAAAATTGCAAAAAGTTTGGCATGAGATATCTCAAGGGCATTCGCTCCTGTGCATGCAAAGCTTGAAAATTATTCCAATACCACTCCAGAAGCTTGAGTTACCACATAATTCCTGGATCTGATACATTGGACCTATTCAACATTGCTTGAAATCCAATCCCAGGTGTGATGCAACTCTCAAAGGGTGGATTGTTCGACCTTATTGTGGTTGTTTTTATGTGATTTGCAGGTTTATTGTCTCCTCCAATTGCATTCGATATCTTTTGCATGCAAGCTTCCCTACAGCAATTGCATTCGCTATAGTCTGCATGCAAGCTTCCTCTTCATCAGTTGACTCGCTCCTAGCAATGGAATACTCTTCTTCAAAGCCTATCCTCACCCCATTCAATTATTTTGATTGGAAAGATGATATGGAGATCATATTACGTTCAAAAGGTTACTACCGAGTCACCATTGGTCTTGAATTGGAGCCAAACAATGTGGCAGATCGAACCAAACACTACAACAAGCTTGATGAAGCTTATGGTCTTCTTTGTCTCTCCATCTCCAAAGATCTTCACTTCCATCTCAGCGGATTGAAGACTCCAAAAGCCATATGGGAGCAACTTGAGACACTATTCGGCAAGCAGGATGAGCTTAGGGCTTTTCAATTAGAGAATGAATTGATTGGCCTTAATCCTGAGAATTTCGAGACCATCAATGAATTCTTCACAAAATTCAAGAACTTGAACTTGCAATTGAAGAACAGTGGTGTTATCAAAGAGGATAAACAGTTGATCCTCTCCATTCTAAGCAAGCTTGGGAAAGATTATTCGGTATTTGTCTCCACTTTCAATTCCGGTCGGCTAACTACCCCGAATTGGAAGATGCCTACCTTGAATGCCTTCATTGAGTCCGTTACAAAAGAGCATGACAAGTTGATTCAAATGGGGTCCATAAGCTCCAAAGATTCAGCCCTATTTGTTCAAGGACCCAAGATCTCGAATGGTAAAGGAAAGCAAAAGAAGGAGAAGCCCAAATTCGAGCCTCACAAGAAAAAAGACAAAGGCAAGCAAACGGATGCACCATCCAGTTCGAAATCCAAGCAAAAGGGCAAAGAAGGTAACCAAAAATCTAAATGTACTTATTGTAACCATGGCTTTCATCCCGAAAGTTCATGTATGAAGAATACTATAGATCAAATGGCCCTCCTTTTGGAAAAGGACAACATAACCCTTCCTGACGGTGCAAGGAAGAAGGATCGGAATGATGATCATGAAAGAGGACAAGCACTCATGGCAACGGTTTCGAAGCCCACTACTCTCTTGATAGATTCGGGTGCATCAAATCATATGGCTGCAAATATTGATTCTTTTTCCTCATTCGATCCAAACAGCTCCATCCCCATCCATTTGGGAGATGACTCAAAAATTTCTTCAAAGGGCAAAGGTACGATTCATGTAGAACATGGAAGCTTTCAGAATGTTCTCTATGTGCCTTCCTTAGCTTCGAATCTCCTTTCTATGTATCAAATGACACATACTGGTGAACCAAAGCAAGTCACATTCAGCCCTAATACAGTTGAAATTTCTGATATCAAAAGTGGAAGACTAGTTGCGGTTGGAAAGGCAAACCACACTGCAAAATGCTATGAGTTTTCGCACTTTATTCCGCTTGCAAAGCCCACTGCTCTTCGCACACATGGTAATGAGGTTAGTAGGCTTTGGCATGAAATATTTGGACATCTAAATTATAAGTATTTTCTACTGCTATCAAATAAATCCATGGTATATGGGCTTCCACAACTCCGTTCCTCGAAGGGAATATGCACCGGTTGCATTATTGGGAAGCACCCCGAGCACAGATTCGACCGCGGCAAGGCTAGCAGAGCCTCTACTATTTTGGGATTGATCCATTCTGATATCAGTGGTCCGCTGCCCCATATGTCATTAAATGGTTCAAGGTATGTTTTGACATTTATTGACGATTTTTCCCGCTTTACATGGGTATTCTTTCTCAAAAACAAGTCAGAAGTGCTTGGAAAATTCAAGGATTTTAAGGCTTCTGTTGAGACCACCACTGAGAGAAAGATCAAAGCTCTTAGATCTGATAATGGTGGGGAATATATCAAGTCCGAGTTGCTGCAACTTTGTGCCCAAAGCGGAATCAAGATCCAACATACAGTTCCCTACACACCCCAGCAGAACGGTGTAGCGGAAAGGAAAAACCGGTCACTGAAAGAGATGGCTACATGCATGATTGAATCAAAAGGTTTGGCTGCAAATCTTTGGGCTGAAGCAATCAATGTTGCTGCATATATACAGAACCGTGTTCCACATTCATCCGTGAAAGGTATGACTCCTTTCGAAGCATTCTTTGGTCACAAACCGGATGTGTCAAATTTGAGAGTTTTTGGCTCTACTGCATGGGCTAGAATCCCTTCTGAGAAGAGACGAGCTTTGGATACACAAAGTATCGATTGCATATTGATAGGATATGGGGAAGAATCAAAACCATATAAACTCATGGATATCAGATCTAAAAAGATATTCATAGAGCGCAGTGTGCAGTTTGAAGAACCGCTTCAAGAATTGCAACTAGTCGAGGAAAAGACTGCCGATTCACCGCCTTCACCAGAAGAAGATCCGAGCAGCGATAATGAAGGTATGAGTTCTGATATTTCTGATATTGTAGTAGCATATGATGATCATGACATATCAGGTTCGGAATCTGATCATTATGATCCTCCTCAGTTACCAAAGTGGGCCCAAAACACTCTACAATCTACTGGTTCTAGTCTTGGAAATCCTGCTGATCCGAGATGAACAAGAGGAGACTTTCAAAGAGCAGGTATGGCTCTTTCTATTGCTGATCCATTTCTTCCTGAGATTTTTTATTTGATGGCTGGTTCAGATCCTACATCATACTATTCATCCCATCGAGATCCGAGATGGAAAAGTGCCATGGATGAAGAGTACAGTTCTCTTCAAAAGAACAATACATGGGAGCTAGTTTCTCTTCCACCTGGAAGAAAATTAGTGAAGTGTAAATGGGTCTACCGTACTAAAGTTGCTGCTGATGGCACTATAAGCAAATATAAAGCAAGGTTGGTGGCAAAAGGTTTTTCCCAAGTCCAAGGAGTGGACTACACAGAGACCTTTGCATCGGTTGCAAAGATGGATTCCATCCGCCTTGTTTTAGCTATTGCCGCATCCAAGCACTGGGAAGTGCACCATATGGATGTGAAGAGTGCATTTTTACATGGAGACCTTGCTGAAGAGGTCTATATGCAGCAGCCAGAGGGTTATACATCAGATCCATCATTGGTTTGTAGATTGAAGAAGTCTTTGTACGGGTTAAAACAGGCCCCAAGAGCTTGGTACGCAAAGATGGACTCCTTCCTTCTTTCTCAGAATTTCCAAAGATGCAAATCTGATCCGAATGTGTATCTTCAGCGAGTTAAAGGTAATTTGTTGGTTATTGTACTTTATGTTGATGATCTGCTTATTACTCGTAACACACTTACTTCAATAAACAAGCTAAAATCTGCGTTAAATCTAGCTTTTGACATGAGCGATTTGGGCTTGCTGAGTCACTTTTTGGGCTTGGAGATAGCTCAAAATTTTGATGGGATCACTATATCTCAGCAAAAATATGCTTCCGACCTGTTATTGAAGTTTAATATGGCTGAATGTAAGGCAGCCCCGTTCCCATTCCTCTCGGGAATCAGTCTTAAGGAGGGAGATTCCACACTGCTTGCAGATTGCAGTATGTATCGACAACTGATTGGTTCACTACTTTATTTGACACATTCACGGCCTGATATCTCATATGCCGTGAGTTCCGTGTCAAGATATATGCAGCAGCCACATGAGCTTCATTGGCGAGCAGCCAAGCGGATCTTGCAGTATGTGCAAGGTACGAGACAGTTTGGCATACACTATGCTGCAGATTCTGAGCTAGATTTCATTGGTTTTACTGATTCAGATTGGGCAGGTGATAGCATTGATCGGAATTCCACTTCCAGTTATGTTTTCATGATTGGTCATGGTGCTATTTCCTAGTCCAGCAAAAAGAAATCAGCCATTGCACTTTCTTCAGCAGAGGCAGAGTATCGAGGGGCAGTCAATGCCTGCATTCAGGCAGTTTGGTTGCAGGGTATTCTTTCCGAGTTTGGTTTTGGTGGCACTACTTCGACTGTCCTCTTTTGTGACAATCAAAGTGCTATCAAGATCTCCACAGATCCAGTTCAGCGGCAGAGGACCAAACACATTGAGATTCATATGCATTACATTCGACAGTTGGTGCATGACCGCACCATCATTCTGCAATATTGCCCTACTGATGAGCAAATTGCAGACATCTTCACCAAGAGCTTCACTGAGAAGAAGTTCTCTTACCTCCGTTCACTGTTGGGGGTGAGTTCCATCATGGTGGAGACAGATTGATTCATTATTATGCTTTAGCTTGGGGGGCTTTCTTCCCACTGGGTTTTCCCTCTTTCCTCACTTAGTTATTTTTAGCATTTTTTGGATTATTGTATTGGGGTGACCTTTGGTCTTAGTTACCAGGGCCCCATATTATTTTGTTGGCACATCATAGTCTAGCTTGAGGGGGGGTGTTCGGATATCCACATCATCTTTTTCAGGATCTTTCATGCAAATTAGGGTTTGCATGCAGAATCTAGGGTTGGCATGCACCAGCATGCACTGGCATGCATCCCAGTCACCAGTTTGATGCCTCCAGCACCTTATCCACTTCATTCTAGCACCCGGGAGCCACCTACCATAGAGTTTTAGCCCTCCTAAGCTGAAAGGCGCCCACTTCTCACCTACTGCCAGAGAAGGGCGCACTTGTTCACCTACCACTGCAGTTCCACTGCAGTTCCACTTCAGTTACATTCAGTTAGCTCCGATTCTCCCTGATTTGAGGCTAGTTTCACTCCCGACTGACTGTATCACTTCCGTTTGACCTCCAGTTTGATTAGGTGACTTGTTCTGACTTCAGTTAGCCTCCCATGCGCCCCCACTGAGCCTCCAGATCCTAAATCAGTGCTACACACTTCAGTTACACTTATTACACTCAGTTAGACTCAGATTGACACCTGGATGACTGGTTGTTGTGATTGATGAGCACCACCGATGATTGATGAGGACTCCTAGATAGAGTCAAGCTACTCCATTCAGTGATTCGAATGACCTTCTTAGGCAATTCGAATTGCTCAGTCATTGTGACAGTTTGTATTGTAATTCATTCACCCTTTCTGGGATAGAGAGCACTGCTGCATGTTTTGCACAGTTTTGGACCATATTTTCTATGTTCATCTGTTGTGATTGATTTACTTGTTCATTAGATCTGCTGTGACTAATTTTACAGAATCAACAAACTATGCACATTCTATGTGATAACGACTTTCTATAGTTTGCGCATGCGTCCGGAAATAAGAAAAGCTTACTTCCCCCCTTTTTTTAAATTCACGGCTTCTAGAAGGTTTAGATGAATTCTTAAAAAACACGACTTTTTAGAAAATGTGATTTATTTCATAAATGGAATCAACAAACTATGCACATTCTACGTAATAAGGACTTTCTATAGTTTGCGCATGCGTCCGGAAATAAGAAAAGCTTACTTCGGCCAGTTTTTTAAAACCACAGCTTCTAGAAGGTTTACATGATTTCTTAAAAAACACGAGTTTTTAGAAAATGTGATTTATTTCATAAATGGAATCAACAAAGTATGCACATTCGATGTCATAACGACTTTATATAGTTTGCGCATGCGCAAACTATGCACATTCTACGTGATAATGACTTTCTATAGTTTGCGCATGCGTCCGGAAATAAGAAAAGCTTACTTCGCCCCTTTTTTAAATTCACAGCTTCTAGAAGGTTTAGATGAATTCTTAAAAAACACGATTTTTTAGAAAATGTGATTTATTTCATAAATGGAATCAATAAACTATGCACATTCTACGTAATAACGACTTTCTATAGTTTGCGCATGCCTCCAGAAATAACAAAAGCTTACTTCCGCCAGTTTTTTAAAACCACAGCTTCTAGAAGGTTTACATGATTTCTTCAAAAACACGAGTTTCTAGAAAATGTGATTTATTTCATAAATGGAATCAACAAACTATGCACATTCTACGTAATAACGACTTTCTATAGTTTGCGCATGTGTCCGGAAATAAGAAAAGCTAACTTCCCCCCTTTTTTAAAATTCACAGCTTCTAGAACGTTTAGATGAATTCTTAAAAAACATGAGTTTTTAGAAAATGTGATTTATTTCATAAATGGAATCAACAAACTATGCACATTCTACGTAATAATGACTTTCTATAGTTTGAGCATGAGTCCGGAAATAAGAAAAGCTTCCTTCCACCATTTTTTTAAAATCATAGCTTCTAGAAGGTTTACATGATTTCTTAAAAAACATGAGTTTTTAGAAAATGTGATTTATTTCATAAATGGAATCAACAAAGTATGCACATTCTTCGTCATAACGACTTTCTATAGTTTGCGCATGTGTCTGGAAATAAGAAACGCTTAATTCCCCCCATTTTTTAAAAACACAACTTCTAGAAGGTTTACATGATTTCTTAAAAAACACGAGTTTTCAGGAAATGTGATGTATTTCATAAATGGAATCAACAAAGTATGCACATTCTACGTCATAACAGCTTTCTATAGTTTGAGCATGCGTCGGGAAATAAGAAAAGCTTAATTCCCCCCGTTTTTTAAAATCACAGCTTCTAGAAGGTTTACATGATTTCTTCAAAAACACGAGTTTTTAGAAAATGTGATTTATTTCATAAATGGAATCAACAAAATATGCACATTCTACGTCATAACGACTTTCTATAGTTTGCGAATGCGTCCGGAAATAAGAAAAGTTTAATTCCCCCGCGTTTTTTAAAAGCACAGCTTCTAGAAGGTTTACATAATTTCTTAAAAAACACGAGTTTTTAGAAAATGTGATTTATTTCATCAATGGAAACAGCAAAGTATGCAAATTCTATGTCATAACAACTTTCTATAGTTTGCCCATGCGCAAACTATGCACATTCTACGTGATAACGACTTTCTATAGTTTGCCCATGCATCCGGAAATAAGAAAAGCTTACTTCCCCCGTTTTTTTAAATTCACAGCTTCTAGAAGGTTTAGATGAATTCTTGAAAAACACGAGTTTTTTTAAAATGTGATTTATTTCATAAATGTAATCAACAAAGTATGCACATTCTATGTCATAAAAACTTTCAATAGTTTGCCCATGCGCAAACTATGCACATTCTACGTAATAACGACTTTCTATAGTTTGTGCATGCGTCCGGAAATAAGAAAAGCTTACTTCCCCCCTTTTTTTAAATTCACAGCTTCTAGAAGGTTTAGATGAATTCTTGAAAAACACAAGTTTTTTTGAGATTTATTTCATAAATAGAATCAACAAACTATGCACATTCTACGGAATAACGACTTTCTATAGTTTGAGCATGCGTCCGGAAATAAGAAAAGCTTCCTTCTGCCAGTTTTTTAAAACCATAGCTTCTAGAAGATTTACATGATTTCTTAAAAAACATGAGTTTTTAGAAAATTTTATTTATTTCATTAATGGAATCAACAAAGTATGCACATTCTATGTAATAAGGACTTTCTAAAGTTTGCACATGCATCCGGAAATAAGAAAAGCTTACTTCCGCCAGTTTTTTAAAACCACAGCTTCGAGAAGGTTTACATGATTTCTTAAAAAACACGTGTTTTTAGAAAATTTGATTTATTTCATAAATGGAATCAACAAAGTATGCACAATCTATGTAATAACGACTTTCTAAAGTTTGCGCATGCGTCCGGAAATATGAAAAGCTTACTTTCGCCAGTTTTTTAAAATCACAGCTTCTAGAAGGTTTACATGGTTTCTTTAAAAACACGAGTTTTTAGAAAATGTGATTTATTTCATAAATGGAATCAACAAAGTATGCACATTCTTCGTCATAACGACTTTCTATAGTTTGCGCATGCGTCCGGAAATAAGAAAAGCTTAATTCCCCCCATTTTTTAAAATCACAGCTTCTAGAAGGTTTACATGATTTCTTAAAAAATACGAGTTTTTAGGAAATGTCATTTATTTCATAAATGGAATCAGCAAAGTATGCACATTCTATGTCATAATGACTTTCTATAGTTTGCGTGTGTGCAAAATATGCACATTCTACGTAATAACAACTTTCTATAGTTTGTGCATGCGTCCGGAAATACGAAAAGCTTACTTCCCCCCTTTTTTTAAATTCACAGCTTCTAGAAGGTTTAGATAAATTCTTGAAAAACACGACTTTTTAGAAAATGTGATTTATTTCATAAATGGAATCAATAAACTATGCACATTCTACGTCATAACGAATTTCTATAGTTTGCGCATGCGTCCGGAAGTAAGAAAAGCTTAATTTCCCCCCGTTTTTAATTCCCCCCCGTTTTTAAAATCACAGCTTCTAGAAGGTTTACATAATTTCTTAAAAAACTCGAGTTTTTAGAAAATGTGATTTATTTAATAAATGGAATCAACAAAGTATTCACATTCTATGTCATAACAACTTTCTATAGTT
This sequence comes from Larix kaempferi, assembly GCA_027924585.1. Taxonomy (NCBI): domain Eukaryota; kingdom Viridiplantae; phylum Streptophyta; class Pinopsida; order Pinales; family Pinaceae; genus Larix; species Larix kaempferi. The sequence continues at coordinate 59,296 of BSBM01002703.1, forward strand.
TGCCCATGCGCAAACTATGCACATTCTACGTGATAACGACTCTCTATAGTTTGCTCATGCATCCGGAAATAAGAAAAGCTTACTTCCCCCCTTTTTCTAAATTCACAGCTTCTAGAAGGTTTAGATGAATTCTTGAAAAACACGAGTTTTTTTAAAATGTGATTTATTTCATAAATGGAATCAACAAACTATGCACATTCTACGTAATAACGACTTTCTATAGTTTGCACATGCATCTGGAAATAAGAAAAGATTCCTTCTGCCAGTTTTTTAAAACCACAGCTTCTAGAAGGTTTACGTGATTTCTTAAAAAACATGAGTTTTTAGGAAATGTGATTTATTTCATAAATCGAATCAACAAAGTATGCACATTCTATGTCATAATGACTTTCTATAGTTTGCGCATGCGCAAACTATGCACATTCTACGTAATAACAACTTTCTATAGTTTGCGCATGCGTCTGGAAATAAGAAAAGCTTACTTCCCCCCTTTTTTCAAATTCACAGCTTCTAGAAGGTTTAGATGAATTCTTAAAAAACACGAGTTTTTAGAAAATGTGATTTATTTCATAAATGGAATCAACAAAGTATGCACATTCTACGTCATAACAACTTTCTATAGTTTGCGCATGCGTCCAGAAATAAGAAAAGCTTAATTCCCCCCGTTTTTGAAAATCACAGCTTCTAAAAGGTTTACATGATTTCTTAGAAAACATGAATTTTTAGAAAATGTGATTTATTTCATAAATGGAATCAACAAAGTATGCACATTCTATGTCATAATGTTTTTCTATAGTTTGCGCATGCGCAAACTATGCACATTCTACGTGATAAGGACTTTCTATAGTTTGTGCATGCGTCCGGAAATAAGAAAAGCTTACTTCCCACCTTTTTTTAAATTCGCAGCTTCTAGAAGGTTTAGATGAATTCTTAAAAAACATGAGTTTTTAGAAAATGTGATTTGTTTCATAAATGGAATCAACAAACTATGCACATTCTATGTAATAATGACTTTCTATAGTTTGCGAATGCATCCGGAAATAAGGAAAGCTTACTTCCGCCAGTTTTTTAAAACCACTGCTTCTAGAAGGTTTACATGATTTCTTAAAAAACACGAGTTTTTAGAAAACGTTATTTATTTCATAAATGGAATCAACAAAGTATGCACATTCTATGTCATAACGACTTTCTATAGTTTGCGCATGCGCAAACTATGCACATTCAACGTGATAACGACTTTCTATAGTTTGCGCATGCGTCCGGAAATAAGAAAAGCTTACTTCGCCCCTTTTTTTAAATTCACAGTTTCTAGAAGGTTTAGATGAATTCTTAAAAAACATGAGTTTTTAGAAAATGTCATTTATTTCATAAATAAAATCAATAAACTATGCACATTCTACGTAATAACGACTTTCTATAGTTTGAGCATGCGTCCGAAAATAAGAAAAGCTTCCTTCCGCCAGTTTTTTAAAACCATAGCTTCTAGAAGGTTTACATGATTTCTTAAAAAACATGAGTTTTTAGAAAATTTTATTTATTTCATTAATGGAATCAACAGAGTATGCACATTCTATGTAATAACGACTTTCTAAATTTTGCGCATGCATCCAGAAATAAGAAAAGCTTACTTCCACCACTTTTTTAAAACCACAGCTTCGAGAAGGTTTACATGATTTCTTAAAAAACACGTGTTTTTAGAAAATGTGATTTATTTCATAAATGGAATCAACAAAGTCTGCACATTCTATGTAATAACGACTTTCTAAAGTTTGCGCATCCGTCCGGAAATATGAAAAGCTTACTTCCGCCAGTTTTTTAAAATCACAGCTTCTAGAAGGTTTACATGATTTCTTAAAAAACACGAGTTTTTAGAAAAAGTGATTTATTTCATAAATGGTATCAACAAGGTATGCACATTCTAGATCATAGTGACTTTCTATAGTTTGAGCATGCGTCCGGAAATAAGAAAAGCTTAATTCCCCCCGTTTTTTAAAATCACAGCTTCTAGAAGGTTTACATGATTTCTTAAAAAACACGAGTTTTTAGGAAATGTGATTTATTTCATAAATGGAATCAACAAAGTATGCACATTCTATGTCATAACGACTTTCTATAGTTTGCGCATGTGCAAATTATGCACATTCTATGTGATAATGACTTTCTATAGTTTGCGCATGCGTTCGGAAATAAAAAAGCTTACTTCCCCCCTTTTTTTAAATTCACAGCTTCTAGAAGGTTTAGATGAATTCTTAAAAAACATGAGTTTTTAGAAAATGTGATTTATTTCATAAATGGAATCAACAAAGTATGCACATTCTATGTAATAACGACTTTCTAAAGTTTGCGCATGCGTCCGGAAATATGAAAAACTTACTTCCGCCAGTTTTTTAAAATCACAGCTTCTAGAAGGTTTACATGATTTCTTAAAAAACACGAGTTTTCAGGAAATGTGATTTATTTCATAAATGGAATCAGCAAAGTATGCACATTCTATGTCATAACAACTTTCTATAGTTTGCACATGCGCAAACTATGCACATTCTACGTGATAACAATTTTCTATAGTTTGCGCATGCGTCCGGAAATAAGAAAAGCTTACTTCCCCCCTTTTTTTAAATTCACAGCTTCTAGAAGGTTTAGATGAATTCTTAAAAAACATGAGTTTTTAGAAAATGTGATTTATTTCATAAATGGAATCAACAAACTATGCACATTCTACGTCATAACGACTTTCTATAGTTTGCGCATGCGTCCGGAAAGAAGAAAAGCTTAATTCCCCCCCGTTTTTTAAAATCACAACTTCTAGAAGGTTTACATAATTTTTTAAAAAACACGAGTTTTTAGAAAATGTGATTTACTTCATCAATGGAATCAACAAAGTATGCACATTCTATGTCATAACAACTTTCTATTGTTATCCCATGCACAAACTATGCACATTCTATGTGATAACGACTTTCTATAGTTTGCGCATGCGTCCGGAAATAAGAAAAGCTTACTTCCCCCCTTTTTTTAAATTCACAGCTTCTAGAAGGTTTAGATGAATTCTTAAAAACACGAGTTTTTTTAAAATGTGATTTATTTCATAAATGGAATCAACAACGTATGCACATTCTACGTAATAACGACTTTCTAAAGTTTGCGCATGCGTTCGGAAATATGAAAAGCTTACTTCCGCCAGTTTTTTAAAATCAGAGCTTCTAGAAGGTTTACATGATTTCTTAAAAAACACGAGTTTTAAGAAAATGTGATTTATTTCATAAATAGAATCAGAAAAGTATGCACATTCTTCGTCATAACGACTTTCTATAGTTTGCGCAGGCTTACGGAAATAAGAAAAGTTTAATTCCCCCAATTTTTTAAAATCACAGCTTCTAGAAGGTTTACATGATTTCTTAAAAAACACGAGTTTTTAGGAAATGTGATTTATTTCATAAATGGAATCAACAAAGTATGCACATTCTATGTCATAACGACTTTCTATAGTTTTCGCATGCGCAAACTATGTACATTCTACATAATAACAACTTTTTATAGTTTGTGCATGCGGCCGGAAATAAGAAAAGCTTACTTCCCCCCTTTTTTTAAATTCACAGCTTCTAGAAGGTTTAGATGAATTCTTAAAAAACACGAGTTTCTAGAAAATGTGATTTATTTCATAAATGGAATCAACAAAGTATGCACATTCTCCGTCATAAAAACTTTCTATAGTTTGCGCATGCGTCCGGAAATAAGAAAAGCTTAACTCCCCCCTTTTTTTAAAATCAACCTTCTAGAAGGTTTACATGATTTCATAAAAAACACGAATTTTTAGAAAATGTGATTTATTTTATAAATGGAATCAACAAAGTATGCACATTCTATGTCATAACGACTTTCTATAGTTTCCGCAGGCGCAAACTATGCACATTCTACGTGATAACGACTTTCTATAGCTTGCGCATGCGTCCGGAAATAAGAAAAGCTTACTTCCCCCCTTTTTTTAAATTCACAGATTCTAGAAGGTTTAGATGAATTCTTAAAAAACACGAGTTTTTAGAAAATGTGATTTATTTCATAAATGTAATCAACAAGGTATGCACATTCTACGTAATAACGACTTTCTATAGTTTGCGCATGCGTCCAGAAATAAGAAAAGCTTACTTCTGCCAGTTTTTTAAAACCACAGCTTCTAGAAGGTTTACATGATTTCTTAAAAAACACTATTTTTTAGAAAATGTGATTTATTTCATAAATGGAATCAACAAGGTATGCACATTCTACGTGATAACGACATTCTATAGTTTGCGCATGCGTCCGGAAATAAGAAAAGCTTACTTCCCCCCTTTTTTTAAATTCACAGCTTCTAGAGGGATTAGATGAAGTCTTAAAAAACACGACTTTTTAGAAAATGTGATTTATTTCATAAATGGAATCAACAAACTATGCACATTATACGTAATAACGACTTTCTATAGTTTGCGCATGCGTCCGGAAATAAGAAAAGCTTACTTCCGTCAGTTTTTTAAAACCACAGCTTCTACAAGGTTTACATGATTTCTAAGAACAAGAGTTTTTAGAAAATCTGATTTATTTCATAAATGAAATCAACAAAGTATGCACATTCTTTTTCATAACGAGTTTCGATAGTTTGCGCATGCGCAAACTATGCACATTCTACGTAATAACAATTTTCTATAGTTTGCGCATGCATCCGGAAATAAGAAAAGCTTACTTCCCCCCTTTTTTTAAATTCACAGCTTCTAGAAGGTTTAGATGAATTCTTAAAAAACACGAGTTTTTAGAAAATGTGATTTATTTCATAAATGGAATCAATAAACTATGCACATTCTACGTAATAACGACTTTCTATAGTTTGCGCATGCCTCCGAAAATAACAAAAGCTTAGTTCCGCCAGTTTTTTAAAACCACAGCTTCTAGAAGGTTTACATGATTTCTTCAAAAACATGAGTTTTTAGAAAATGTGATTTATTTCATAAATGGAATCAACAAACTATGCACATTCTACGTAATAACGACTTTCTATAGTTTGCGCATGTGTCCGGAAATAAGAATAGCTAACTTCCCCTCTTTTTTTAAATTCACAGCTTCTAGAAGGTTTAGATGAATTCTTAAAAAACACGAGTTTTTAGAAAATGTTATTTATTTCATAAATGGAATCAACAAAGTATGCACATTCTATGTCATAAATACTTTCTATAGTTTGCGCATGCGCAAACTATGCACATTCTATGTAATAACAACTTTCTATAGTTTGCGCATGTGTCTGGAAATAAGAAAAGCTTACTTCCCCCCTTTTTTTAAATTCACAACTTCTAGAAGGTTTAGATGAATTCTTAAAAAACACGGGATTTTAGAAAATGTGATTTATTTCATAAATGGAATCAATAAACTATGCACATTCTACGTAATAACGACTTTCTATAGTTTGCGCATGCCTCCAGAAATAAGAAAAGCTTACTTCCGTCAGTTTTTTAAAACCACAGCTTCTAGAAGGTTTACATGATTTCTTCAAAAACATGAGTTTTAATAAAATGTGATTTATTTCATAAATGGAATCAACAAACTATGCACATTCTACGTAATAACGACTTTCTATAGTTTGCGCATGTGTCCGGAAATAAGAAAAGCTAACTTCCCCCCTTTTTTTAAATTCACAGCTTCTAGAAGGTTTAGATGAATTCTTAAAAAACACGAGCTTTTAGAAAATGTGATTTATTTCATAAATGGAATCAACAAACTTTGCACATTCTACGTAATAACGACTTTCTATAGTTTGAGCATGCGTCTGGAAATAAGAAAAGCTTCCTTCCACCAGTTTTTTAAAATCATAGCTTCTAGAAGGTTTACATGATTTCTTAAAAAACACGAGTTTTTAGAAAATGTGATTTATTTCATAAATGGAATCAACAAAGTATGCACATTCTTCGTCATAACGACTTTCTATAGTTTGCGCATGTGTCTGGAAATAAGAAAAGCTTAATTCCCCCCATTTTTTAAAATCACAGATTCTAGAAGGTTTACATGATTTCTTAAAAAACACGAGTTTTTAGGAAATGTGATTTATTTCATAAATGGAATCAACAAAGTATGCACATTCTACGTCACAACAATTTTCTATAGTTTGCGCATGCGTCCGGAAATAAGAAAATCTTAATTCCCCCCGTTTTTTAAAATCACAGCTTCTAGAAGGTTTACATGATTTCTTCAAAAACACGAGTTTTTAGAAAATGTGATTTATTTCATAAATGGAATCAACAAACTATGCACATTCTACGTCATAACGACTTTCTATAGTTTGCGAATGCGTCCGGAAATAATAAAAGCTTAATTCCCCCCCGTTTTTTAAAAGCACAGCTTCTAGAAGGTTTCCATAATTTCTTAAAAAACACGGGTTTTTAGAAAATGTGATTTATTTCATAAATGGAAAAAACAAAGTATGCACATTCTATGTCATAACAACCTTCTATAGTTTGCCCATGCGCAAACTATGCACATTCTATGTGATAACGAATTTCTATAGTTTGTGCATGCGTCCGGAAATAAGAAAAGCTTCCTTCCGCCAGTTTTTTAAAACCACAGCTTCTAGAAGGTTTACATGATTTCTTAAAAAACATGAGTTTTTAGAAAATTTTATTTATTTCATTAATGGAAACAACAAAGTATGCACATTCTATGTAATAACGACTTTCTAAAGTTTGTGCATGCATCCGGAAATAAGAAAAGCTTAGTTCCGCTAGTTTTTTAAAACCACAGCTTCGAGAAGGTTTACATGATTTCTTAAAAAACACCTGTTTTTAGAAAATGTGATTTATTTCATAAATGGAATCAACAAAGTATGCACATTCTATGTAATAAGGACTTTCTAAAGTTTGCGCATGCGTCCAGAAATATGAAAAGCTTACTTCCGCCAGTTTTTTAAAATCACAGCTTCTAGAAGCTTTACATGATTTCTTAAAAAAGACGAGTTTTTAGGAAATGTGATTTATTTCATAAATGGAATCAGCAAAGTATGCACATTCTATGTCATAACAACTTTCTATAGTTTGCGCATGCGCAAACTATGCACATTCTACGTAATAACGACTTTCTATAGTTTGCGCATGCCTCCAGAAATAAGAAAAGCTTACTTCCGTCAGTTTTTTAAAACCACAGCTTCTAGAAGGTTTACATGATTTCTTCAAAAACATGAGTTTTAATAAAATGTGATTTATTTCATAAATGGAATCAACAAACTATGCACATTCTACGTAATAACGACTTTCTATAGTTTGCGCATGTGTCCGGAAATAAGAAAAGCTAACTTCCCTCCTTTTTTTAAATTCACAGCTTCTAGAAGGTTTAGATGAATTCTTAAAAAACACGAGTTTTTAGAAAATGTGATTTATTTCATAAATGGAATCAACAAACTTTGCACATTCTACGTAATAACGACTTTCTATAGTTTGAGCATGCGTCTGGAAATAAGAAAAGCTTCCTTCCACCAGTTTTTTAAAATCATAGCTTCTAGAAGGTTTACATGATTTCTTAAAAAACACGAGTTTTTAGAAAATGTGATTTATTTCATAAATGGAATCAACAAAGTATGCACATTCTTCGTCATAACGACTTTCTATAGTCTGCGCATGCGTCTGGAAATAAGAAAAGCTTACTTCCGCCAGTTTTTGAAAATCACAGCTTCTAGAAGGTTTACATTATTTCTTAAAAAACACGAGTTTTTAGAAAATGTGATTTATTTCATAAATGGAATGAACAAAGTATGCACATTCTATATAATAACGACTTTCTAAAGTTTGCGCATGCGTCCGAAATATGAAAAGCTTACTTCCACCAGTTTTTTAAAATCATAGCTTCTAGAAGGTTTACATGATTTCTTAAAAAACACGAGTTTTTAGAAAATGTGATTTATTTCATAAATGGAATCAACAAAGTATGCACATTCTTCGTCATAACGACTTTCTATAGTTTGCGCATGTGTCTGGAAATAAGAAAAGCTTAATTCCCCCCATTTTGTAAAATCACAGATTCTAGAAGGTTTACATGATTTCTTAAAAAACACGAGTTTTTAGGAAATGTGATTTATTTCATAAATGGAATCAACAAAGTATGCACATTCTACGTCACAACAATTTTCTATAGTTTGCGCATGCGTCCGGAAATAAGAAAAGCTTAATTCCCCCCGTTTTTTAAAATCACAGCTTCTAGAAGGTTTACATGATTTCTTCAAAAACACGAGTTTTTAGAAAATGTGATTTATTTCATAAATGGAATCAACAAACTATGCACATTCTACGTCATAACAACTTTCTATAGTTTGCGCATGCGTCCGGAAATAAGAAAAGTTTAATTCCCCCCCGTTTTTTAAAATCACAGCTTCTAGAAGGTTTACATAAGTTCTTAAAAAACACGAGTTTTTAGAAAATGTGATTTACTTCATAAATGGAATCAACAAAGTATGCACATCTATGTCATAAAAACTTTCTATTCTTTTCCTATGCGCAAACTATGCACATTCTATGTGATAACGACTTTCTATAGTTTGCGCATGCGTCCGGAAATAAGAAAAGCTTACTTCGCCCCTTTTTTTAAATTCACGGCTTCTAGAAGGTTTAGATGAATTCTTAAAAAACACGACTTTTTAGAAAATGGGATTTATTTCATAAATGGAATCAACAAATTATGCACATTCTACGTTATAATGACTTTCTATAGTTTGCGCATGCGTCCGGAAATAAGAAACGCTTACTTCAGCCAGTTTTTTAAAACCACGGCTTCTAGAAGGTTTACATGATTTCTTAAAAAACATGAGTTTTTAGAAAATGTGATTTATTTCTTAAATGGAATCAACAAAGTATGCACATTCTATGTCATAACGACTTTATATAGTTTGCGCATGCGCAAACTATGCACATTCTATGTGATAACGACTTTCTATAGTTTGTGCATGCGTCCGGAAATAAGAAAAGCTTACTTCCCCCCTTTTTTTAAATTCACAGCTTCTAGAAGGTTTAGATGAATTCTTAAAAAACACGACCTTTTAGAAAATGTGATTTATTTCATAAATGGAATCAATAAACTATGCACATTCTACGTCATAACGACTTTCTATAGTTTCTACATCCGTCCAAAAATAGGAAAAGCTTAATTCCACCCCGTTTTTTAAAATAACAGCTTCTAGAAGGTTTACATATTTTCTTAAAAAACACGAGTTTTTAGAAAATGTGATTTATTTAATAAATGGAATCAACAAAGTATTCACATTCTATGTCATAACAACTTTTTATAGTTTGCCCATGTGCAAACTATGCACATTCTACGTAATAACGACTTTCTATAGTTTGCGCATGCGTCTGGAAATAAGAAAAGCTTCCTTCCGCCAGTTTTTTAAAACCACACCTTCTAGAAGGTTTACATGATTTCTTAAAACACATGAGTTTTTAGAAAATGTGATTTATTTCATAAAAGTAATCAACAAAGTATGCACATTCTATGTAATAACGACTTTTTAAAGTTTGCGCATGCGTCCGGAAATATGAAAAGGTTACTTCCGACATTTTTTTAAAACCATAGCTTCTAGAAGGTTTACATGATTTCTTAAAAACATGAGTTTTTAGGAAATGTGATTTATTTCATAAATGGAATCAACAAAGTATGCACATTCTATGTCATAACGACTTTCTATTGTTTGCGCATGCGCAAAATATGCACATTCTACGTAACAACAATTTTCTATAGTTTGCGCATGCGTCCGGAAATAAGAAAAGCTTACTTCCGCCAGTTTTTTAAAATCACAGCTTCTAGAAGGTTTAAATTATTTCTTAAAAATGATGAGTTTTTAGAAAATGTGATTTATTTCATAAATGGAACCAACAAAGTATGGACATTCTATGTCATAACGACTTTCTATAGTTTGCGCATACGCAAACTATGCACATTCTACATGATAACGACTTTCTATAGTTTACGCATGCGTCCGGAAATAAGAAAAGCTTACTTCGCCCCTTTTTTTAAATTCACAGCTTCTAGAAGGTTTAGATGAATTCTTAAAAAACACGAGTTTTTAGAAAATGTGATTTATTTCATAAATGGAATCAATAAACTATGCACATTCTACGTAATAACGACTTTCTATAGTTTGTGCATGCGTCCGGAAATAAGAAAAGCTTACTTCCGCCAGTTTTTTAAAAGCACAGCTTCGAGAAGGTTAACATGATTTCTTAAAAAAGAGGAGTTTTTAGAAAATGTGATTTATTTCATAAATGGAATCAACAAAGTATGCACATTCTACATCATAACAACTTTCTATAGTTTGCGAATGCATCCGGAAATAAGAAAAGCTTAATTCCCCCCCATTTTTTAAAAGCACAGCTTCTAGAAGGTTTACATAATTTCTTAAAACACACTAGTTTTTAGATAATGTGATTGATTAAATAAATGGAAACAACAAAGTATGCACATTCTATGTCATAACAACTTTCTGTAGTTTTCCCATGCGCAAACTATGCACATTCTACGTGATAACGACTTTCTATAGTTTGCGCATGTGTCCGCAAATAAGAAAAGCTTACTTCCCCCCTTTTTTTAAATTCACAACTTCTAGAAGGTTTAGATGAATTCTCAAAAAACACGAGTTTTTTTAAAATGTGATTTATTTCATAAATGGAATCAACAAACCATGCGCATTCTATGTAACATCGACTTTCTATAGTTTGCACATGCGTCCGGAAATAAGAAAAGCCTCCTTCCGCCAGTTTTTTAAAACCACAGCTTCTAGAAGGTTTACATGATTTCTTAAAAAACACGAGTTTTTAGAAAATGTGATTTATTTCATAAATGGAATCGGCAAAGTATGCACATTCTTCGTCATAACGACTTTCTATAGTTTGCGCTTGCGTCCGGAAATAAGAAAAGCTTAATTCCCCCCGTTTTTTAAAATCATAGCTTCTAGAAGGTTTACATGATTTCTTAAAAAACACGAGTTTTTAGGAAATGTGATTTATTTCATAAATGGAATCAACAAAGTATGCACATTCTATGTCATAAAAAACTTTCTATAGTTTGCGCATGCGCAAACTATGCACATTCTATGTAATAACACCTTTCTATAGTTTGCGCATGCTTCCGGAAATAAGAAAAGCTTACTACCCCCCTTTTTTTAAATTCATAGCTTCTACAAGGTTTAGATGAATTCTTAAAAAACACGAGTTTTTAGAAAATGTGATTTATTTCATAAATGGAATCAACAAGGTATGCACATTCTACGTAATAACGACTTTCTATAGTTTGCGCATGCGTCCGGAAATAAGAAAAACTTACTTCTACCAGTTTTTTAAAACTACAGCTTCTAGAAGGTTTACATGATTTCTTAAAAAACACGAGTTTTTAAAAAATGTGATTTATTTCATAAATGGAATCAACAAAGTATGCACATTCTACGTGATAACGAATTTCTAAAGTTTGCGCATGCGTCCGGAAATAAGAAAAGCTTACTTCCCCCCTTTTTTTAAATTCACAGCTTCTAGAAGGTTTAGATGAATTCTGAAAAAACACGAGTTTTTAGAAAATGTGATTTATTTCATAAATGAAATCAAGAAACTATGCACATTCTACGTAATAACGACTTTCTATAGTTTGCGCATGCATCCGTAAATAAGAAAAGCTTACTTCCGCCAGTTTTTTAAAACCACAACTTCTACAAGGTTTACATGATTTCTTAAAAAACACGAGTTTTTAGAAAATGTGATTTATTTCATAAATGGAATCAACAAAGTATGCACATTCTATGTCATAATGACTTTCTATAGTTTATGCATGCGCAAACTATACAGATTCTACGTGATAACGACTTTCTATTGTTTGTGCATGCGTCCGGAAATGAGAAAAGCTTACTTTGCCCCTTTTTTTAAATTCACAGCTTCTAGAAGGTTTAGATGAATTCTTAAAAAACACGAGTTTTTAGAAAATATGATTTATTTCATAAATGGAATGAATAAACTATGCACATTCTACGTAATAACGACTTTCTATAGTTTGCACATGCGTCCGGAAATAAGAAAAGCTTCCTTCCACCAGTTTTTTAAAACGACAGCTTCTAGAAGGTTTACATGATTTCTTAAAAAACACGAGTTTTTAGAAAATGTGATTTATTTCATAAATGGAATCAGCAAAGTATGCACATTCTTCGTCATAACGACTTTCTATAGTTTGCGCTTGCGTCCGGAAATAAGAAAAGCTTAATTCCCCCCATTTTTTAAAATCACAGCTTCTAGAAGGTTTACATGATTTCCTAAAAAACACGACTTTTTAGGAAATGTGATTTATTTCAGAAATGGAATCAACAAAGTATGCACATTCTATGTCATAACGACTTTCTAGGGTTTGCGCATGCGCAAACTATGCACATTCTACGTAATAAGGACTTTCTATAGTTTGCGCATGCTTTTGGAAATAAGAAAAGCTTCCTTCCGCAAGTTTTTTAAAATCACAACTTGTAGAAGGTTTACATGATTTCTTAAAAAACACGAGTTTTTAGAAAATGAGATTTATTTCAGAAATGGTATCAACAAATTATGCACATTCTACATCATAATGACTTTTTATAGTTTGAGCATGTGTCCGGAAATAAGAAAAGCTTAATTCCCCCCGTTTTTTAAAATCACAGCTTCTAGAAGGTTTACATGATTTCTTAAAAAACACGAGTTTTTAGGAAATGTGATTTATTTCATAAATGGAATCAACAAACTATGCACATTCTACGTGATAACGAATTTCTATAGTTTGCGCAAGCGTCTAGAAATAAGAAAAGCTTACTTCCCCCCTTTTTTTAAATTCACAGCTTCTACAAGGTTTAGATGAATTCTTAAAAAACACGAGTTTTTAGAAAATGTCATTTATTTGATAAATGGAATAAACATGGTATGCACATTCTACGTAATAACGAATTTCTATAGTTTGCGCATACGTCCGGAAATAAGAAAAGCTTACTTCCGCCAGTTTTTTAAAACCACAGCTTCTAGAAGGTTTGCATGTTTTCTTAAAAAAGATGAGTGTTTAGAAAATGTGATTTATTTCATAAATGGAATCAACAAAGTATGCACATTCTACGTGATAACGACTTTCTATAGTTTGCGCATGCGTCCGGAAATAAGAGAAGCTTACTTCCCCCCTTTTTTTAAATTCACAGCTTATAGAAGGTTTAGATGAATTCTTAAAAAACACGAGTTTTTAGAAAATGTGATTTATTTCATAAATGGAATCAACAAACTATGCACATTCTACGTAATAACGACTTTCTATAGTTTGAGCATGCGTCTGGAAATAAGAAAAGCTTAATTCCCCCCATTTTTTAAAATCACAGCTTCTAGAAGGTTTTGCATGATTACTTAAAAAACACGAGTTTTTAGGAAATGTGATTTATTTCATAAATGGAATCAACAAAGTATGCACATTCTATGTCATAACGACTTTCTATAGTTTGCGCATGCGCAAACAATGCCCATTCTACGTGATAACGAGTTTCTATTGTTTGCGCATGCATTCATAAATAAGAAAAGCTTACTTCCCCCCTTTTTTTAAATTCACAGCTTCTAGAAGGTTTAGATGAATTCTTAAAAAACACGAGTTTTTAGAAAATGTCATTTATTTCATAAATGGAATCAACAAAGTATGCACATTCTACGTAGTAACGAATTTCTATAGTTTGTGCATGCGTCTGGAAATAAGAAAAGCTTACTTCCGCCAGTTTTTGAAAATCACAGCTTCTAGAAGGTTTACATTATTTCTTAAAAAACACGAGTTTTTAGAAAATGTGATTTATTTCATAAATGGAATGAACAAAGTATGCACATTCTATATAATAACGACTTTGTAAAGTTTGCGCATGCGTCCGAAATATGAAAAGCTTACTTCCACCAGTTTTTTAAAATCATAGCTTCTAGAAGGTTTACATGATTTCTTAAAAAACACGAGTTTTTAGAAAATGTGATTTATTTCATAAATGGAATCAACAAAGTATGCACATTCTTCGTCATAACGACTTTCTATAGTTTGCGCATCCGTCCGAAATATGAAAAGCTTACTTCCACTAGTTTTTTAAAATCATAGCTTCTAGAAGGTTTACATGATTTCTTAAAAAACATGAGTTTTTAGGAAATGTGATTTATTTCATAAATGGAATCAACAAAGTATGCACATTCTATGTCATAACAACTTTCTATAGTTTGGGCATGTGCAAACTATGCACATTCTACGTAATAACAACTTTCTCTAGTTTGTGCATGCTTCCGGAAATAAGAAAAGCTTACTTCCCCCCTTTTTTTAAATTCACAGCTTCTAGAAGGTTTAGATGAATTCTTAAAAAACAGGAGTTTTTAGAAAATGTGATTTATTTCATAAATGGAATCAACAAACTATGCACATTCTACGTTATAACGACTTTCTATAGTTTGCGAATGCATCCAGAAATAAGAAAAGCTTAATTCCCCCCCGTTTTTTAAAAGCACAGCTTCTAGAAGGTTTACATAATTTTTTAAAAAACATGAGTTTTTAGATAATGTGATTTATTTCATAAATGGAAAAAACAAAGCATGCACATTCTATGTCATAACAACTTTCTATAGTTTTCCCATGCGCAAACTATGCACATTCTACGTGATAACGACTTTCTATAGTTTGGGCATGCGTCCGGAAATAAGAAAAGCTTGCTTCCCCCTTTTTTTAAATTCACAGCTTCTAGAAGGTTTAGATGAATTCTCAAAAAACACAAGTTTTTTTAAAATGTGATTTATTTCATAAATGGAATCAACAAACCATGCGCATTCTACGTAACATCGACTTTCTATAGTTTGCGCATTGTCTGGAAATAAGAAAAGCTTACTTCCCCCCTTTTTTTGAAATTCACAGCTTCTAGAAGGTTTAGATGAATTCTTAAAAAACACGAGTTTTTAGAAAATTTGATTTATTTCATAAATTTTATCAACAAGCTATGCACATTCTACGTAATAACGACTTTCTATAGATTGCACATGCGTCTGGAAGAAAGAAAAGCTTCCTTCCGCTAGTTTTTTAAAACCACATCTTCTAGAAGGTTTACATGATTTCATAAAAAACATGAGTTTTTAGAAAATGTGATTTATTTCATAAATGGAATCAACAAAGTAAACACATTCTACGTCATAACAAATTTCTATAGTTTGCGCATCCGTCTGTAAATAAGAAAAGCTTAATTCCCCCCGTTTTTTAAAATCACAGCTTCTGGAAGGTTTACATGATGTCTTAAAAAACACGAGTTTTTAGGAAATGTGATTTATTTCATAAATGGAATCAACAAAGTATGCACATTCTATGACATAATAAATTTATATAGTTTGTGGATGCTTAAACTATGCACATTCTAGGTAATAACAACTTTCTATAGTTTGTGCATGCGTCCGGAAATAAGAAAAGCTTGCAAATGCACATTCTATGTAATAATGACTTTCTATAGTTTGCGAATGCATCCGGAAATAAGGAAAGCTTACTTCCGCCAGTTTTTTAAAACCACTGCTTCTAGAAGGTTTACATGATTTCTTAAAAAACAAGAGTTTTTAGAAAATGTGATTTATTTCATAAATGGAATCAACAAAGTATGCACATTCTACGTCATAATAACTTTCTATAGTTTGCGCATGCATCCGGAAATAAGAAAAGCTTAATTCCCCCCTTTTTTTAAAATCGCAGCTTCTAGAAGGTTTACATGATTTCTTAAAAAACTTGAGTTTTTAGAAAATGTGATTTATTTCATAAATGGAATCAACAAAGTATGCACATTCTATGTCATAACGACTTTCTATAGTTTGCGCATGCGCAAACTATGCACATGCTATGTAATAACGAATTTCTATAGTTTGCGCATACGTCGAGAAATAAGAAAAGCTTACTTCCGCCAGTTTTTTAAAACCACTGCTTCTAGAAGGTTTACATGATTTCTTAAAAAACACGAGTTTTTAGAAAATGTGATTTATTTCATAAATGGAATCAACAAACTATGCACATTCTACATCATAACGACTTTCTATAGTTTGAGCATGCATCCGGAAATAAGAAAAGCTTAATTCCCCCCATTTTTTAAAATCACAGCTTCTAGAAGGTTTACATGATTTCTTAAAAAACACGAGTTTTTAGGAAATGTGATTTATTTCATATATGGAATCAACAAAGTATGCACATTCTATGTCATAACGACTTTCTATAGTTTGCGCATGCGCAAACTATGCGTATTCTACGTAATAACAAGTTTCTATAGTTTGCACATGCGTCCGGAAAGAAGAAAAGCTTACTTCCCCCCTTTTTTTAAATTCACAGCTTCTAGAAGGTTTAGATGAATTCTTAAAAAACACGAGTTTTTAGAAAATGTGATTTATTTCATAAATGGAATCAACAAAGTATGCACATTCTACGTCATAACGACTTTCTATAGTTTGTGCATGCGTCCGGAAATAAGAAAAGCTTAATTCCACCCGTTTTTTAAAATCACAGCTTCTAGAAAGTTTACATGATTTCTTAAAAAACATGAATTTTTAGAAAATGTGATTTATTTCATAAATGGAATCAACAAAGTATGCACTTTCTATGTCATAACGTATTTCTATAGTTTGCGCATGCGCAAACTAGTCACATTCTATGTGATAACGACTTTCTATAGTTTGCGCATGCGTCCGGAAATAAGAAAAGCTTAATTCCACCCGTTTTTTAAAATCACAGCTTCTAGAAAGTTTACATGATTTCTTAAAAAACATGAATTTTTAGAAAATGTGATTTATTTCATAAATGGAATCAACAAAGTATGCACATTCTATGTCATAACGTATTTCTATAGCTTGTGCATACGCAAACTATGCACATTCTACGTGATAACGAATTTCTATAGTTTGCGCAAGCGTCCAGAAATAAGAAAAGCTTACTTCCACCAATTTTTTAAAACCACAGCTTCTAGAAGGTATACATGATTTCTTAAAAAACACGAGTTTTTAGAAAATGTGATTTATTTCATCAATGGAATCAACAAAGTATGCACATTCTATGTCATCACAACTTTGTAAAGTTTGCGCATGCGCAAACTAGTCACATTCTATGTGATAACGGCTTTCTATAGTTTGCGCATGGGTCCGAAAATAAGAAAAGCTTACGTCGCCCCTTTTTTTAAATTCACAGCTTCTAAAAGGTTTAGACGAATTCTTAAACAACACGATTGTTTAGAAAATGTGATTTATTTCATCAATGGAATCAACAAAATATGCACATTCTACTTCGTAACAACTTTGTATAGTTTGTGCATGCGTCCGAAAATAAGAAAAGCTTAATTCCCCCCGTTTTTTAAAATCACAGCTTCTAGAAGGTCTACATGATTTCTTAAAAAACACGAGTTTTTAGGAAATGTGATTTATTCCAGAAATGGAATCAACAAAGTATGCACATTCTATGTCATAGCGACTTTCTATAGTTTGTGCATGCGCAAACTATGCACATTCTACGTAATAACAACTTTCTATAGTTTGCGCATGCGTTCGGAAATAAGAAAAGCTTACTTCCCCCCTTTTTTTAAATTCACAGCTTCTAGAAGGTTTAGATGAATTCTTAAAAAACACGAGTTTTTAAAAAATGTGATTTATTTCATAAATGGAATCAACAAAGTATGCACATTCTGCGTCATAACGACTTTCTATAGTTTGCGCATGCGTCCGGAAATAAGAAAAGCTTAATTCACCCCGTTTTTTAAAATCACAGCTTCTAGAAGGTTTACATGGTTTCTTAAAAAACACGAGTTTTTAGAAAATGTGATTTATTTCATAAATGGAATCAACAAAGTATGCACATTCCATGTCATAACGACTTTCTATAGTTTGCGCATGCGCAAACTATGCACATTCTACGTGATAACGACTTTCTATGGTTTGCGCATGCGTCCGGAAATAAGAAAAGCTTACTTCCCCACTTTTTTTAAATTCATAGCTTCTAGAAGGTTTAGATGAATTCTTAAAAAACACGAGTTTTTAGAAAATGTGATTTCTTTCATCAATTGAATCAAGAAACTATGCACATTCTACGTAATAATGACTTTCTATAGTTTGCGCATGCGTCCGAAAATAAGAAAAGCTTACTTCCGCCAGTTTTTTAAAACCACAACTTCTAGAAGGTTTACATGATTTCTTAAAAAACATGAATTTTTCGAAAATGGGATTTATTTAATAAATTGAATCAACAAATTATGCACATTCTATGTAATAACAACTTTCTAAAGTTTGTGCATACGTCCGGAAATATGAAAAGCTTACTTCCGCCAGTTTTTTAAAATCATTGCTTCTAGAAGGTTTACATTATTGATTAAAAAACAAGAGATTTTATAAATGTGATTTATTTAGTAAAGGGAATCAACAAAGTATGCACATTCTACGTCATAACGACTTTCTATAGTTTGCGCATGCGTCTGGAAATAAGAAAAGCTTAATTCCCCCTATTTTTTAAAATCACAGCTTCTAAAAGGTTTACATGATTTCTTAAAAAATTTGAGTTTTTAGAAAATGTGATTTATTTCATAAATGGACTCAACAAAGTATGCACATTATACATCATAACGACTTTCTAAAGTTTGAGCATGCGTTTGGAAATAAGAAAAACTTAATTCCCCCCGTTTTTTAAAATTCACAGCTTCTAGACGGTCTAGATGAATTCTTAAAAAACATGAGTTTTTAGGAAATGTGATTTATTTCATAAATGGAATCAACAAAGTATGGACATTCTACATAGTAACGACTTTCTATAGTTTGCGCATGCGTCCGGAAATATGAAAAGCCTACTTCCGCCAGTTTTTTAAAACCACGGCTTCTAGAAGGTTTACATGATTTCTTAAAAAACACTAGTTTTTAGAAAATGTTATTTATTTCATAAATGGAATCAACAAAGTATTCAAATTCTACATCATAACGACTTTCTATAGTTTGAGCATGCATTCGGAAATAAGAAAAGCTTAATTCCCCCCGTTTTTTAAAATCACAGCTTCTAGAAGGTTTACATGATTTCTTAAAAAACATGAGTTTTTAGGAAATGTGATTTATCTCATAAATGGAATCAACAAAGTATGCACATTCTATGTGATAACGACTTTATATAGTTTGCGCATGCGCAAACTATGCACATTCTACGTGATAACAACTTTCTATAGTTTGCGCATGCATCCGGAAAAAAGAAAAGCTTACTTCCCCCCTTTTTTTAAATTCACAGCTTCTAGAAGGTTTAGATGAATTCTTAAAAAACACGAGTTTTTAGAAAATGTGATTTATTTCATAAATGGAATCAACAAGGTATGCACATTCTACGTAATAACGACTTTCTATAGTTTGCGCATGCGTCCGGAAATAAGAAAAGCTTACTTCCGCCAGTTTTTTAAAACCACGGCTTCTAGAAGATTGACATGATTTCTTAAAAAACACGAGTTTTTAGAAAATTTGATTTATTTCATAAATGGAATCAACAAAGTATGCACATTCTACGTGATAACGACTTTCTATAGTTTGCGCATGCCTCTGGAAATAAGAAAAGCTTCCTTCCCCCCTTTTTTTAAATTCACAGCTTCTAGAAGGTTTAGATGAATTCTTAAAAAACACAAGTTTTGAGAAAATGTGATTTATTTCATAAATGGAATCAACAAACTATGCACATTCTACGTAATAACGACTTTCTATAGTTTGCGCATGCGTCCGGAAATAAGAAAAGCTTACTTCCGCCAGTTTTTTAAAACCACAGCTTCTAGAAGGTTTACATGATTTCTTAAAAGACACGAGTTTTTAGAAAATGTGATTTATTTCATAAATGGAATCAACA
Organism: Larix kaempferi; assembly: GCA_027924585.1. NCBI lineage: Eukaryota > Viridiplantae > Streptophyta > Pinopsida > Pinales > Pinaceae > Larix > Larix kaempferi. The sequence goes on from BSBM01002703.1 coordinate 79,153, forward strand.
AAGTATGCCTATTCTATGTCATAATGACTTTCTATAGTTTGCGCATGCGCAAACTATGCACATTCTACGTGATAATGACTTTCTATAGTTTGCACATGGGTCCGGAAATAAGAAAAGCTTAGCTTACTTCACCCCTTTTTTAAAATTCACAGCTTCTAGAAGGTTTAGATGAATTCTTAAAAAACACAAGTTTTTAGAAAATGTGATTTATTTCATAAATGGAATCAACAAACTATGCACATTCTACGTCATAACGACTTTCTATAGTTTGCGCATGCGTCCGGAAATAAGAAAAGCTTACTTCCGCAAGTTTTTTAAAACCACAGCTTCTAGAAGGTTTACATGTTTCCTTAAAAAACACTAGTTTTTAGAAAATGTGATTTATTTCATAAATGATATCAAAAAAGTATGCACATTCTATGTCATAGCGACTTTCTATAGTTTGCGCATGCGCAAACTATGCACATTCTACGTAATAACAACTTTCTATAGTTTGCGCATGCGTTCGGAAATAAGAAAAGCTAACTTCCCCCCTTTTTTTAAATTCACAGCTTCTAGAAGGTTTAGATGAATTCTTAAAAAACACGAGTTTTTAGAAAATGTGATTTATTTCATAAATGGAATCAACAAAGTATGCCCATTCTACTTCATAACGACTTTCTATAGTTTGCGCATGCGTCCGGAAATAAGAAAAGCTTAATTCACCCCGTTTTTTTAAATCACGGCTTCTAGGAGGTTTACATGATTTCTTAAAAAACACGAGTTTTTAGAAAATGTGATTTATTTCATAAATGGAATCAACAAAGTATGCACATTCTATGTCATAACGACTTTCTATAGTTTGCGCATGCGCAAACTATGCACATTCTATGTGATAACGACTTTCTATAGTTTGCGCATGCGTCCGGAAATAAGAAAAGCTTACTTCCCCCCTTTTTTTTAAATTCATAGCTTCTAGAAGGTTTAGATGAATTCTTAAAAAACACGAGTTTTTAGAAAATGTGATTTCTTTCATAAATCGAATCAAGAAACTATGCACATTCTACGTAATAACGACTTTCTATAGTTTGCGCATGCGTTCGGAAATAAGAAAAGCTTACTTCCGCATTTTTTTAAAACCACAACTTCTAGAAGGTTTACATGATTTCTTAAAAAACATGAATTTTTAGAAAATGTGATTTATTTAATAAATTGAATCAACAAAGTATGCACATTCTATGTAATAACAACTTTCTAAAGTTTGCGCATACGTCCGGAAATATGAAAAAGCTTACTTCCGCCAGTTTTTTAAAATCATTGTTTCTAGAAGGTTACATGATTTCTTAAAAAACATGAGCTTTTATAAATGTGATTTATTTCATAAATGGAATCAACAAAGTATGCACATTCTACGTCATAACGACTTTCTATAGTTTGCGCATGCGTCTGGAAATAAGAAAAGCTTAATTCCCCCTATTTTTTAAAATCACAGCTTCTAGAAGGTTTACATGATTTCTTAAAATATTTGAGTTTTTAGAAAATGTGATTTATTTCATAAATGGAATCAACAAAGTATGCACATTATACATCATAACGACTTAAAATTCACAGCTTCTAGACGGTTTAGATGAATTCTTAAAAAACACGAGTTTTTAGGAAATGTGATTTTTTTCATAAATGGAATCAACAAAGTATGGACATTCTACGTATTAACGACTTTCTATAGTTTGCGCATGCGTCCGGAAATAAGAAAAGCTTACTTCCGCCAGTTTTTTAAAACCACAACTTCTAGAAGGTTTACATGATTTCTTAAAATACACGAGTTTTTAGAAAATGTGATTTATTTCATAAATGGAATCAACAAAGTATGCACATTCTACGTAGAAACGACTTTCTATAGTTTGCGCATGCGTCCGGAAATAAGAAAAGCCTACTTCCGCCAGTTTTTTAAAACCACGGCTTCTAGAAGGTTTACATGATTTCTTAAAAAGCACTAGTTTTTAGAAAATGTGATTTATTTCATAAATGGAATCAACAAAGTATGCACATTCTACATCATAACGACTTTCTATAGTTTGAGCATGCATCCGGAAATAAGAAAAGTTTAATTCCCCCTATTTTTTAAAATCACAGCTTCTAGAAGGTTTACATGATTTCTTGAAAAACATGAGTTTTTTAGGAAATGTGATTTATCTCATAAATGGAATCAACAAAGTATGCACATTCTATGTCATAACGAATTTATATAGTTTTGCGCATGCGCAAACTATGCACATTCTACGTGATAACAACTTTCTATAGTTTGCGGCATGCATCCGGAAATAAGAAAAGCTTACTTCCCCCTTTTTTTAAATTCACAGCTTCTAGAAGGTTTAGATGAATTCTTAAAAAACACGAGTTTTTAGAAAATGTGATTTATTTCATAAATAGAATCAACAAGGTATGCACATTCTACGTAATAACGACTTTCTATAGTTTGCGCATGCGTCCAGAAATAAGTAAAGCTTACTTCCGCCAGTTTTTTAAAACCACGGCTTCTAGAAGATTGACATGATTTCTTAAAAAACACGAGTTTTTAGAAAATTGATTTATTTCATAAATGGAATCAACAAAGTATGCACATTCTACGTGATAATTTCTTTCTATAGTTTGCGCATGCGTCCGGAAATAAGAAAAGCTTACTTCCCCCCTTTTTTTAAATTCACAGCTTCTAGAAGGTTTAGATGAATTCTTAAAAAACACAAGTTTTTAGAAAATGTGATTTATTTCATAAATGGAATCAACAAACTATGCACATTCTACGTAATAACGACTTTCTATAGTTTGCGCATGCGTCCAGAAATAAGAAAAGCTTACTTCCGCCAGTTTTTTAAAACCACAGCTTCTAGAAGGTTTACATGATTTCTTAAAAAACACGAGTTTTAGAAAATGTGATTTATTTCATAAATGGAATCAACAAAGTATGCACATTCTATGTCATAACGACTTTCTATAGTTTGTGCATGCGCAAACTATGCACATTCTACGTGATAACGACTTTCTATAGTTTGCACATGGGTCCGGAAATAAGAAAAGCTTACTTCACCCCTTTTTTAAAATTCACAGCTTCTAGAAGGTTTAGATGAATTCTTAAAAAACACGAGTTTTTAGAAAATGTGATTTATTTCATAAATGGCATCAACAAACTATGCACATTCTACGTCATAATGACTTTCTATAGTTTGCGCATGCGTCCGGAAATAAGAAAAGCTTACTTCCGCCAGTTTTTTAAAACAACAGCTTCTAGAAGGTTTACATGTTTCCTTAAAAAACACTAGTTTTTAGAAAATGTGATTTATTTCATAAATGGAATCAACAAAGTATGCACATTCTATGTCATAGCGACTTTCTATAGTTTGCGCATGCGCAAACTATGCACATTCTACGTAATAACAACTTTCTATAGTTTGCGCATGCGTTCGGAAATAAGAAAAGCTTACTTCCCCCCTTTTTTTAAATTCACAGCTTCTAGAAGGTTTAGATGAATTCTTAAAAAACACGAGTTTTTAGAAAATGTGATTTATTTCATAAATGGAATCAACAAAGTATGCACATTCTACATCATAACGAATTTCTATAGTTTGCACATGCGTCCGGAAATAAGAAAAGCTTAATTCACCCCGTTTTTTTAAAATCACAGCTTCTAGAAGGTTTACATGATTTCTTAAAAAACACGAGTTTTTAGAAAATGTGATTTATTTCATAAATGGAATCAACAAAGTATGCACATTCTATGTCATAACGACTTTCTATAGTTTGCACATGCGCAAACTATGCACATTCTACGTGATAACGACTTTCTATAGTTTGCACATGTGTCCGGAATAAGAAAAGCTTACTTCCCCCCTTTTTTAAATTCATAGCTTCTAGAAGGTTTAGCTGAATTCTTAAAAAACACGAGTTTTTAGAAAATGTGATTTATTTCATAAATGGCATCAACAAACTATGAACATTCTACGTAATAACGACTTTCTATAGTTTGCGCATGCGTCCGGAAATAAGAAAAGCTTACTTCCGCCAGTTTTTTAAAACCACAGCTTCTAGAAGGTTTACATGATTTCTTAAAAAACACGAGTTTTTAGAAAATGTGATTTATTTCATAAATGGAATCAACAAAGTATGCACATTCTACGTAGAAACGACTTTCTATAGTTTGCGCATGCGTCCGGAAATAAGAAAGCCTACTTCGCCAGTTTTTTAAAACCACGGCTTCTAGAAGGTTTACATGATTTCTTAAAAAACACTAGTTTTTAGAAAATGTGATTTATTTCATAAATGGAATCAACAAAGTATGCATATTCTACATCATAACGACTTTCTATAGTTTGATCATGCATCCGGAAATAAGAAAAGCTTAATTACCCCTATGTTTTAAAATCACAGCTTCTAGAAGGTTTACATGATTTCTTAAAAAACATGAGTTTTTAGGAAATGTGATTTATCTCATAAATGGAATCAACAAAGTATGCACATTCTATGTCATAACGACTTTATATAGTTTGCGCATGCGCAAAGCTATGCACATTCTACGTGATAACAACTTTCTATAGTTTGCGCATGCATCCGGAAATAAGAAAAGCTTACTTCCCCCCTTTTTTTAAATTCACAGCTTCTAGAAGGTTTAGATGAATTCTTAAAAAACACGAGTTTTTAGAAAATGTGATTTATTTCATAAATGGAATCAACAAGGTATGCACATTCTACGTAATAACGACTTTCTATCGTTTGTGCATGCGTCCGGAAATAAGAAAAGCTTACTTTCGCCAGTTTTTTAAAACCACCGCTTCTAGAAGATTGACATGATTTCTTAAAAAACACGAGTTTTTAGAAAATGTGATTTATTTCATAAATGGAATCAAGAAAGTGTGCACATTCTACGTGATAACGACTTTCTATAGTTTGCGCATGCGTCCGGAAATAGAAAAGCTTACTTCCCCCCTTTTTTAAATTCACAGCTTCTAGAAGGTTTAGATGAATTCTTAAAAAACACAAGTTTTAGAAAATGTGATTTATTTCATAAATGGAATCAACAAACTATGCACATTCTACGTAATAACGAATTTCTATAGTTTGCGCATGCGTCCAGAAATAAGAAAAGCTTACTTCCGCCAGTTTTTTAAAACCATAGCTTCTAGAAGGTTTACATGATTTCTTAAAAATAACGACTTTTTAGAAAATGTGATTTATTTCATAAATGGAATCAACAAAGTATGCACATTCTACATAGAAACGACTTTCTGTAGTTTGTGCATGCGTTCGGAAATAAGAAAAGCTTACTTCCGCCAGTTTTTTAAAATCACAGCTTGTAGAAGGTTTACATGATTTCTTAAAAAACACGAGTTTTTAGAAAATGTGATTTATTTCATAAATGGAATCAACAAAGTATGCACATTCTACGTCATAACAACTTTCTATAGTTTGCGCATCCGTCCGGAAATAAGAAAAGCTTACTTCCACCGTTTTTTAAAATCACAGCATCTAGAAGGTTTACATGATTTCGTAAAAAACACGAGTTTTTAGAAAATGTGTTTTTTTTCATAAATGGAATCAACAAAGTATGCACATTCTACGTCATAAACAACTTTCTATAGTTTGCGCATCCATTCGGAAATAAGAAAAGCTTACTTTCGCCATTTTTTTAAAACCACAGCTTCTAGAAGGTTTTACATGATTTCTTAAAACACACGAGTTTTTAGAAAATGTGATTTATTTCATAAATGGAATCAAAAAAGTATGCACATTCTATGTAATAAAGACTTTCTATAGTTTGTGCATGCGTTCGGAAATATGAAAAGCTTACTTCCGCCAGTTTTTTAAAATCGCAGCTTCTAGAAGGTTTACATGATTTCTTAAAAAACACGAGTTTTTAGAAAATTTGATTTATTTCATAAATGGAATCAACAAGGTATGCACATTCTACGTAATAACGACTTTCTATAGTTTGGGCATGCGTCCGAAAATAAGAAAAGCTTACTTTCGCCATTTTTCTAAAACCACAGCTTCTAGAAGGTTTACATGATTTCTTAAAAAACACGAGTTTTTAGAAACTGTTATTTATTTCATAAATGGAATCAACAAAGTATGCACATTCTACGTGATAATGACTTTCTATAGTTTGCGCATGCTTCCGGAAATAAGAAAACCTTACTTTGCCACTTTTTTTAAATTCACAGCTTCTAGAAGGTTTAGATGAATTCTTAAAAAACACAAGTTTTTAGAAAATGTGATTTATTTCATAAATGGAATCAAC
>BSBM01002704.1:0-7500 GCA_027924585.1 Larix kaempferi
ACGTTAAGACGTGACCGATGCCTGTCCTTGTCCGCCGTTGCCTTTTCTTTTTGCCGGGCGCTGACTTCGGCGGGCGCGCTTCCCTTTTCTGGAGATGGAGTTGTTTCTTAGGGCGCACATGTGCCTGGCTCCCAAGGCGATCTCAAAACGTTGAGCCGTGACCGATTCTTGTTCTTGTCCGTCGTTGGCTTGTCTTTTTGCCGGGCGCTCACTTGGGTGGGCGCGATTCCGTTTGCCGGCGGACTCGTTTCTTTGGGCGCACATGGGCCGGGCTCCCAAGGCGAGCTCAAAACGTTAAGCCGTGACCTGTCCTTGTTCTTGTCCGCCGTTGGCCTGTCTTTTTGCCGGGCGCTCACTTGGGTGGGCGCTCTTCCGTTCGCCGCCGGACTCGTTTCCTTGGGCTCACGCGTGCCGGGCTCCTAAGGGCGAGCTCAAAACGTTAAGCCGTGACCGATTCTTGTTCTTGTCCGCCGTTGCCCCGTGTCTTTGCCGGGCGATCACTTGGGTGGGCGCGCATCCGTTTGCCGGCGGACTCGTTTCTTTGGGCGCACATGTGAAGGGCTCCCAGGGCGAGCTCAAAACGTTACGCCGTGACCAATTCTTGTTCCTGTCCGCCGTTGCCTTGTCTTTTTGCCGGGCGCTCGCTTGGGTGGGCGCGCTTCCGTTTGCCGGGGGACTCGTTTCTTTGGGCGCACAGGCGACGGGCTCGCAAGGCGAGCTCAAAACGTTAAGCCCCGACCAATTCTTGTTCTTGTCCACCGTTGCCTTGTCTTGTTGCCGTGCGCTCACTTGGGTGGGCGCGCTTCCGTTTGCCGGAGACGGAGTCGTTTCTTTGGCCGCACATGTGCCGGGCTCCCAAGGCGGGCTCAAAACGTTAAGCCGTGACCAATCCTTGTTCTTGTCCGCCGTTGCCTTGTCTTTTTGCCGGGCGCTCGCTTGGGTGGGCGCGCTTCCGTGTCCCGGCGGACTCGTTTCTTTGGGCGCACATGTGAAGGGCTCCCAGGGCGAGCTCAAAACGTTAAGCCGTGACCAATTCTTGTTCTTGTCCGCCGTTTCCTTGTCTCTTTGCCGGGCGCTCACTTGGGTGGGCGCGCTTCCGTTTGCCGGGGGACTCGTTTCTTTGGGCGCGCAGGTGACGGGCTCCCAAGGCGAGCTCAAAACGTTAAGCCGTGACCAATTCTTGTTCTTGTCCGCCGTTGCCTTGTCTTGTTGCCGTGCGCTGACTTGGGTGGGCGCGCTTCCGTCTGCCGGAGATGGAGTCGTTCCTTTGGGCGCACATGTGCCGGGCTCCCAAGGCGGCCTCAAAACATTAAGCCGCGAGCAATTCTTGTTCTTGTCCGCCGTTGCCTTGTGTATTTTTGCCGGGCGCTCGCTTGGGTGGGAGCGCTTCCGTTTGCCGGCGGACTCGTTTCATTGGGCTCACATGTGCCGGGCTCCCAAGGAGAGCTCAAAATGTTAAGCCGTGGCCGATTCTTGTTCTTGTCCGTCGTTGGCCTGTGCTTTTGCCGGGCGCGCACTTGGGTGGGCACGCTTCCGTTTGCCGGCGGACTCGTTTCCTTGGGCTCACGTGTGCCGGGCTCCCGAGGCGAGCTCAAAACGTTAGGCCGTGACCAATTCTTGTTCTTGTCCGCCGTTGCCTTGTCTTGTTTCCGTGCGCTCGCTTGGGTGGGCACGCTTCCGTTTGCCGGCGGAGTCGTTTCTTTGGGCTCACGTGTGCCGGGCTCCCAAGGCGAGCTCAAAACGTTAAGCCGTGACCAATTCTTGTTCTTGTCCGCCGTTGCCTTAGCTTTTTCCCGGGCGCTCACTTGGGTGGGCGCGCTTCCGTTTGCCGGCGGACTCGTTTCTTCGGGCGGCACATGTGCCGGGCTCCCAAGGCGAGCCCAAAACGTTAAGCCGTGACCAATTCTTGTTCTTGTGCGCCGTTGCCTTGTCCTTTTGCCGGGCGCTCACTTGGGTGGGCGCGCTTCCGTTTGCCGGCGGACTCGTTTCTTCCTTGGGCGCACACGTGCCGGGCTCCCAAGGCGAGCTCAAAACGTTAAGCCGTGACCAATGCTTGTCCTTGTCTGCCGTTGCCTTGTCTTTTTTCCGGGCGCTCACTCGGGTGGGCGCGCTTCCGCTTGCCGCCGGACTCGTTTCTTTGGGCGCACATGTGCCGGGCTCCCAAGGCGAGCTCAAAACGTTAAGCCGTGACCAATTCCTGTTCTTGTCCGCCGTTGCCTTGTCTTTTTGCCGGGCGCTCACTTGGGTGGGCGCGCTTCCGTTTGCCGACGGGCTCGTTTCCTTGGGCGCACATGTGCCGGGCTCGCAAGGCGGGCTCAAAACGTTAAGCCGTGACCAATGCTTGTTCTTGTCCGCCGTTGCCTTGTCTTTTTGCCCGGCGCTCACTTGGGTGGGTGCGCTTCCGTTTGCGGGCGGACTCGTTTCTTTGGGCGCACATGTGCCGGGCTCCCAAGGGGAGCTCAAAACGTTAAGCCGTGACCAATTCTTGTTCTTCTCCGCCGTTGCCTTGTCTTTTTGCCGTGCGCTCACTTGGGTGGGCGCGCTTCCGTTTGCGGGCGGAGTCGTTTCTTTGGGCGCACATGTGTCGGGCTCCCAAGGGGAGCTCAAAACGTTAAGCCGTGACCAATTCTTGTTCTTCTCCGCCGTTCCCTTGTCTTTTTGCCGTGCGCCCACTTCGGTGGGTGCACTTCCGTTTGCCGCCGGACTCGTTCCTTCGGGCGCACATGTGCCGGGCTCCCAAGGCGAGCTCAAAACGTTAAGCCGTGACCAATCCTTGTTCTTGTCCGCCGTTGCCTTGTCTTGTTGCCGGGCGCTCACTTGGGTGGGGCCGCTTCCGTTTTCCGGCGGACTCGTTTCCTTGGGCGCACATGTGCCGGGCTCCGAAGGCGAGCTCAAAACGTTAAGCCGTGACCAATGCTTGTCCTTGTCTGCCGTTTCCTTGTCTTTTTGCCGGGCGCTCACTCGGGTGGGCGCGCTTCCGCTTGCCGCCGGACTCGTTTCTTTGGGCGCACATGTGCCGGGCTCCCAAGGCGAGCTCAAAACGTTAGGCCGTGACCAATTCCTGTTCTTGTCCGTCGTTGCCTTGTCTTTTTGCCGGGCGCTCACTTGGGTGGGCGCGCTTCTGTTTGCCGACGGGCTCGTTTCCTTGGGCGCACATGTGCCGGGCTCGCAAGGCGAGCTCAAAATGTTAAGCCGTGACCAATGCTTGTTCTTGACCGCCGTTGCCTTGTCTTTTTGCCCGGCGCTCACTTGGGTGGGTGCGCTTCCGTTTGCGGGCGGACTCGTTTCTTTGGGCGCACATGTGCCGGGCTCCCAAGGGGAGCTCAAAACGTTAAGCCGTGACCAATTCTTGTTCTTCTCCGCCGTTGCCTTGTCTTTTTGCCGTGCGCTCACTTGGGTGGGCGCGCTTCCGTTTGCGGGCGGACTCCTTTCTCTGGGCGCACATGTGTCGGGCTCCCAAGGGAAGCTCAAAACGTTAAGCCGTGACCAATTCTTGTTCTTCTCCGCCGTTCCCTTGTCTTTTTGCCGTTCGCTCACTCGGGTGGGCGCGCTTCCGTTTGCCGGCGGACTCGTTTCTTTTGGCGCACCTGTGCCGGGCTCGCAAGGCGAGCTCAAAACGTTATGCCGTGACCAATCCTCGTTCTTGTCCGCTGTTGCCTTGTCTTTTTGCCGGGCGCTCACTTGGGTGGGCGCGCTTCCGTTTGCCGGTGGACTCGTTTCTTTGGGCACACAAGTGCCGGCCTCCCAATGCGAGCCGCTTCTTGGGCGCCCATGTGCCGTGCTTCCAACCCGAGCTCAAAACGTTAAGCCGTGACCGATCCTCTTTCTTGTCTTCCCCTGCCTTGTTCTTTTGCCGGGCGCTCCCTTGGTGGGCGCGCTTGCGTTGGCATTCGGACTCGTTTGTTCGGGCGCATTTGTGTCGTGCTCCCAATGCGAGCCGCTCCATGGGTGCCCATGGGCCGTGCTTCCAACCCGAGCTGAAAACGTTAAGCCCTGACCGATCCTCGTTCTTGTCTTCCGCCGCGTTGTATTTTTGCCGGGCGCTCACTTGGTGGGCGCGCTTGCGTTGGCATTCGGACTCGTTTCTTTGGGCGCACTTGTGCCGTGCTCCCAACGCGAGCCGCTCCTTGGGCGCCCATCTGCCGTGCTCCCAATGCGAGCTGCTCCTTGGGCGCCCATCTGCCTTGTGCTTCCAATGCGAGCTGTGGCATGCTTCCAACGCGAGCTGCGGCGTGCTCCCAATGCGAGCTGCGCCTTGTGCTTCCAACGCGAGCTGCGGCGTGCTCCCAATGCGAGCTGCGCCTTGTGCTTCCAACGCGAGCTGCGGCGTGCTCCCAATGCGAGCTGCGCCTTGTGCTTCCAACGCGAGCTGCGGCGTGCTCCCAATGCGAGCTGCGCCTTGTGCTTCCAACGCGAGCTGCGGCGTGCTCCCAATGCGAGCTGCGCCTTGTGCTTCCAACGCGAGCTGCGGCGTGCTCCCAACACGAGCTTGTGGCGTGCTCCCAATGCGAGCTGCTTCTTGGGCGCCCATCTGCCTTGTGCTCCCAACGCGAGCTGTGGCGTGCTTCCAACCCGAGCTGTGGCGTGCTCCCAATGCGAGCTGCTCGTTGGGCGCCCATCCGCCTTGTGCTTCCAACCCGAGCTGAAAACGTTAAGCCGTGACCGATCCGCGTTCTTGTCTTCCGTTGGCTTGTCTTTTTTCCGGGCGCTCACTTGGTGGGCGCGCTTGCGGTGGCGTGCTCCCAATGCGAGCTGCTCCTTGGGCGCCCACCTGCCTTTTGCTTCCAACCCGAGCTGAAAACGTTAAGCCGTGACCGATCCGCGTTCTTGTCTTCCGTTGGCTTGTCTTTTTGCCGGGCGCTCACTTGGTGGGCGCGCTTGCAGTGGCGTGCTCCCAATGCGAGCTGCTCCTTGGGCGCCCATCTGCCTTGTGCTCCCAACCCGAGCTGAAAACGTTAAGCCGTGACCGATCCTCGTCCTTGTCTTCCGCTGGCTTGTCTTTTTGCCGGGCGCTCACTTGGTGGGCGCGCTTGCGGTGGCGTGCTCCCAATGCGAGCTGCTCCTTGGGCGCCCATCTGCCTTGTGCTTCCAACCCGAGCTGTGACGTGCTCCCAATGCGAGCTGCTCCTTCGGCGCCCCTCTGCCTTGTGCTTCCAAACCGAGCTGTGGCGTGCTCCCAATGCGAGCTGCTTCTTGGGCGCCCATCTCCCTTGTGCTTCCAACCCGAGCTGTGGCGTGCTTCCAACCCGAGCCGTGGCGTGCTCCCAATGCGAGCTGCGCCTTGGGCGCCCATCTGCCTTGTGCTTCCAACCCGAGCTGTGGCGTGCTTCCAACCCGAGCTGTGGCGTGCTCCCAATGCGAGCTGCTCCTTGGGCGCCCGTCTGCCTCGTGCTTCCAACCCGAGCTGAAAAACGTTAAACCGTGACCGATCCTCGTTCTTGTCGTCCGCTGGCTTGTCTTTTTGCCGGGCGCTCACTTGGTGGGTGCGTTTCGTGCGAAGGGTGGTGCGGTGAACGCGCTGCTTGTCGGGTCTACCTGAAAATTGGCCTCGGGTCATTCGTAGGGTGGTCGGCTTGCGGTGTGTTGCCGTGTCCGCTTGGTAGCGCATGAGCAGTATTGACGGCAACGCTCATCTTGGGAAGGCACGGTGCAACACCGCAAGTGGTGCTTCTGTGGCTCCCAACGAGGGCTTGCTTCTTCGGTTGTTGGGTCCAAGATTTTCGGTTAAGTTACTTCGATGATGCCTATCACGCATTTCTCTTTCGGTGGAAGTGTCCTTTCGTGTGAAGGGTGGTGCGGTGAATGTGCTGCTTGTCGGGTCTGCTTGAAAATTGGCCTCGGGCCATTCGTAGGGCGGTCGACTTGCGGTGTGTTGCCGTGTCCGCTTGGTAGCGCATGAGCAGTATTGATGGCAACGCTCATCTTGGGAAGGCACGGTGCCAACACCGCAAGTGGTGCTTCTGTGGCTTGCTGTGGCTCCCAACGAGGGCTTGCTTCGTCGGTTGTTGGGTCCAAGATTTTCGGTTAAGTTACTTCGATGATGCCTATCACGCATTTCTCTTTCGGTGGAAGTGTCGTTTCGTGTGAAGGGTGGTGCGGTGAATGTGCTGTCTGCCGGGTCTGCTCGAAAAATGGCCTCGGGTCATTCGTAGGGCGGTCGGCTTGCAGTGTGTTGCCGTATCCGCTTGGTAGCGCATGAGCAGTATTGATGGCAACGCTCATCTTGGGAAGGCACTGGCAAACGAAGCCACACCAACACCGCAAGTGGTGCTCTGGTGGCTTGCTGTGGCTCCCAACGAGGGCTTGCGTCTTTGGTCTTCTTTCGGTTGCTGGGTCCAAGCTTTTCGGTTAAGTGCCTTCGATGATGCCTATCACGCACTTCTCTGCCGGTGGAAGTGTCATTTCGTGTGAAGGGTGGTGCGGCGAATGCTTTGTCTGCCGGGTCTGCCTGAAAATTGGCCTTGGGTCATTCGTAGGGCGGTCGGCTTGCAGTGTGTTGCCGTCTCTGCTTGGTAGCGCATGAGCAGTATGTCTGTTACGTGACTTCGACGACGCCTATCGTGCACTTCTCCATCGGTGGAAGTGTCATTTCGTGTGAAGGGCGGTGCGGTGAATGCGTCGCATGCCGGGTCTGCCTGAAAACTGGCCTCGGGTCATTTGTAGGGCGGTCGGCTTGCGGTGTGTTGCCGTCTCCGCTTGGTAGCGCATGAGCAGTGTTGAGGGCGATGCTCGTCCCGGGATGGCACGGCAGAACAGACCTCATTTCCTCCCAAGCGGTGGTGTTTTGGGGCATTTTGTCTTCTCCCGACAAGGGCTTGCATCTTTGCCTTCTCTCGGATTACTTGTCCCTCCCGGTTGCCGGATCCAAGTGTCCAAGATGTTGCCTTCCATGCACTTCCCCGCCGATGGAAGTGTCATTTCGTGCGATGGTTGGTGCGGCTCCACTTGATAGCGCATGAGCCTTAACGTCGGCAATGCTCCCCCTTGGGAAGGCATGGGTAAACAAAAACCCATTTCAACCGCAAGTGTGGCTTGTTGCACGTTTGGTCTCCTTTCGCGTATCTTTGTCCCTCCCGGTTGTCGGTTAAATTAACTACGGCGGTGTTTCCTATCATGCACTTCTCCACTGGTGGAAGTGTCATTTCCGTGCGAAGGGTGGTGCGGTGAGTGCGTTGTTTGTCGGGTCTGCTTGAAAATTGGCCTTGGGCCATTTGTAGGGCGGTCGACTCTCAGCGTGCCGTCGATTCACTCGGTAACACATGAGCGGTAATGTTGGCAATGCTCATCTTCGGAGGCACCGGAAAACAAAGTCCATTTCCATCGCACATTCGATGTGGAGTTTTGGGGTTTGTGGTGGCTTCGCACGAGGGCTTGCCTTTTCATTGTTGGGCCTTTGTGGAGGCCCGTCTTATTGTGCTTGTACTTATTCCATATTGGTATAACTGTGCATACCGAGACCATTTGTAAGAGCATTGATAGGAATCTTTGGCAGGGGCACAT
>BSBM01002704.1:17500-30000 GCA_027924585.1 Larix kaempferi
TGGGGTTTCCCGGCGCACACCGCGGGGAAGGTTACGGTTTCCCGGCGCGCACCGCGGGGAAAGTTGGGGTTTCCCGGCGCACACCGCGGGGAAAAAAAACGGGGCTAAGTCGCGGGGAAAGTTGGGGTTTCCCGGCACACGCCGCGGGGAAAAAATATTGGGCTAAGTCGCGGTTTCCCGGCGCGCGCCGCGGGGAAAAAAAAGGGGCCAAGTCGCGGGGAAAGTTGGGGTTTCCCGGCGCATGCTCGGGATGGGAACCGATCGCGAAGTCGGGACGGACCGAAGACGCGCAGGCTGCGGAAGTGGAACGAAGGCGCGCGGCTTGCGGAATACTTGGACCGATGACGCGCGGATCGCGGACCGGAGGCCGTTTGATGGTACGTCGGTGCGGAGTTGACGTGGGTGCCAAGCAAGGGTGCGCCCAAGGTGGGGTCGCACCCTCCCGCACGGCATCATATAAAAAGGCTAAGGCGAGAAGCCAAGAAGGTAGCTGCAACTAAGTTGGAAATTCGGGTAAGGGGGAAGTTCGGAGCTAGGGAGGCTATCCGACCTCTGTCCGTCCGCACGGTCTCTTCCGGCGAAGTCCGGCCGCAGCAAGGTGCTGCTACAGCGCAGAATTTGGCAGGTTCGCACACAGTGCGGTTGCACAGTGAGACATTTCCGCGGGCAGCAGCAAGGGTTTGCAGCAGCGGGAAGTTTCAGGAGTTAGACGCATGTTGGAAGGGTTAACTCTCTCTTTGTATTTTGTATGTCTATTGTAAGGCGTGCTGCTTGTTGGGCACACGCCGGAGCTCTGCTAGGGAAACTCCACCTGTTGTAACGATTGATTATACAAAGCTTAAGGGTTGATGGTTTGGAAACCCCAGCTTATACTTGCGTGTGCTATTTACTCGATGTTCATGCATACGTAAAATTGGCTAAGTGTGGATGCGGTAGGAACATGTTAACTGTTATAAACAAGTAAACGAAGTTGCGAGTGTTAAGTTGAAAAGTTTCCGCAGGTTAGGCGTAGTCTGCTGGTGCGACGCTTGAGTTGGCCACGCCCTCAAGTCGTTCCCAGGCAGTGCCGCACACCACATTTGGACGCTGGTGACTAGCGAAAAAGCGTGGCTCTGACACATAGTGTCACGGCCGCGCTTTCTGCACGGCACTCACACTTGCATGGGAGCCTTGCGCTCCCGCCCAAGAGGCTGGCTTGGGCGCCCGGTCGGGCAAAGCGACGATCGGCTGCAAGGAGACTTAGCGAGGAAGGAAAGCTACCCGGAGACGGAACGATGAGTGGGGGTGCGTGGACCTAGCCCGGGCGCACTCCCACCGAAGACGCCCACACAACACTTCGGCGCATGGCAAGCCGAGAGTGGGGCGCGGCTGCACGCTGGCAAGAAACGGGGCGCACCCTTGGACCGCTGGACACACTCAAGTGTTGGAGTAGTGGCGCGTTGGCCAAGCGCCCACGCACTCCGCGGAGCAGCGCCCAAACGGACCGGCACTCGACGCAGCAAGCCAAAGCGATGGGCGGAAGGGAAGGTGGACCGGACGCCAGCGGAAGAACGAACTCGGGTTCGCAGCCAAGAAACGAGCTCGGGTTCGCATCCCAGAAATGAGCTCGGGTTGGAAGCCAAGAAAGGAGCTCGGGTTGGGAGCCACGGCAGAGAGCTCGGGTCGGGAGCCAAGGGACGACGCCCAACAAAATGGACCGAAACGCGCGGATTGCGGGGGACTTGGACCAAGACCCTTTCAAATGGCACGTCGGCGGGAGGCTGACGTGGGCGCCAAGCAAGGGTGCGCCCAGGGTGGGGCCGCACCCTCCCACACGGCACCATGTATATAGGCTTAAGGCCAAAACGAAGGAGGGGGCGTTCAAGCAAGGAATTTCGGACAAGGCAAGGAGACGCAGAGCTAGGGAGGCAGTCCAAGCTCTGTTCTCGCGCACGGTCCGTTCCAGCAGAATCCGGCTGCAGCAGGGTTGCGGAAGAGGCAGAACTTGGCAGGTTTTGCACCCGTTCCGGTTGCACAGTGAGACAGTTCGGCAGCATACGCGGGTTGCAGAAGTCGACGGTCCCATGGAGTTGGGACGCCCGAGCAGGGGCAGCTCTGTCATTCTGTAATTTCTATATCTGTTGTAAGGCGTGTTGCTGGTTTGGCTCACGCGGAGATCTGCCGAGTTTTAGGGCAACTCCGCTTGCCGTAAACAATTGATTATACAAACGATAAACGGGCTGGCCGGTTTGGCAACCCCAACTTATTCCCGCGTCGTGTTTTACTTGCGTATTGCACTCGCTGATAATTGGCTAAGTGTTGATGCTGTCTGTCGTAAACGTGCTTATGAGTTAAACGAGTAAACTGTCAAGCCGAAAAGCTTCCGCGGGTTTAGGCGTAGTCTGCCGGTGCAACGTTTGAGCTGGTCTCACCCTCAAGACGTTCCCGGGAAGTGCCGCACACCACAGTTAGTCGCTTGAGACAAGCCAGAAATTGTGGCTGTGACACATAGCCCATGCGGCACTTCCTGGGGCGAAACCAGCCCGGCAGGCCACACCCAACCCGCGGATTGCCACGCCTCATCTCTTTAACAGTTCCTTGCTTAGCCTTTTTTTCTTGATGTGCACTTCCTACAGTAAACGCATGCCAAACACAAGAGCAAGAGATAAATGCATAGGAGGGTGGCACTCCAAACTCGGACGTGCCTAACACCCCTTTTGCAATATTCATGGTTCAAAGAGACTTTACATATAACATCGGAGGGCTGCCACATCCGGCACCTCATCCGTGAGCCTGCCACACTGGGCAGCTCAAGATACAACATCAACTGATGGGCAATCGGCCAGTGTCCAGGCTCTACCGCGAGTAGCATCCACGGTCTGCATCCGCACTCTGTCTCTGTTGCACTCCGTCGCAAGCCTCCCGGCTTCCTATCGTCCGTCCCAGTCTGGGAAACCACTTCGGCATGCTGCCGTCCGTCTGCAGCCTTGCCTGCAACGATACCGCTGTCCTTCCGCAGCATCTGCCAACCAACTGGGCGCACTCTCTCTCGTCTAACCATGCCCAAGAGAGCCCCCACAAGACCGATGTCCGTCTGCAGTCCTGTCCGCACCGCACCGCTGTCTTCCGCAGACTAGGCTGACTGCCACACGTCTAAGTCCCGGCAGAAACTTAGACTTCGCACAGGCACCTCCCATGAGGCCAGCCGCAGGCAAAGCACCTCCACGTACTGTGGCATTCCTCCTGCGCTGCGGATCCTTACCTCGTTGCAGAGGGAACTTCTGGAACCGTGCACGAGCTGCTTTCTCCGGAAAGTGTGCCCTCCTCTGGAGCTTTCGGAGGACGGGCACGCCCTGCGTGTGCCTCAGGCCCCAACCTCGGTTGAATTGAACCGCTTGGATCGATCGAACCGGCACCGTTGTCCGCTTCACCTCTCCGTGCTCTTGGACCTTTAAATATCCACTGAGGAATTCCCGGGTTTCAAGGCCACGTATATCGGAAGTGCCCAACTCTAATAAGATCCATTGTAGCCGAAAAGAGAGTAAGGAGACCCATATCCGGACATCTAAGGGAGCTCGAACACCAATGAGAAATTTTGAAGACAAGATGGGTGTCAATGCATGCATACCCAACACAGGTAGTACTACGAGAACATCTTTGAAGGAACCTTGAACAAAATTAAGACAGGCGCCTTTTCCGCGGGCCAACCTGCTTCCTTTATTCTTGGTTGCTCCCCATCACTTGACTCATCCGCTCCCAGGTCGAGCTCCTCCTCGGGCGCACATGCGGCGGGCTCCCAAGGCGAGCTCAAAACGTTAAGCCGTGACCGATTCTTGTTCTTGTCTTCCACTTCCTTGTCTTGTTGCCGGGGCGCTCACTTGGTGGGCGCGCTTGCGCTTGCCGGCGGACTCGTTTCTTTGGGCGCACGTGTGCGGGGCTCCCAAGGCGAGCTCAAATGTTGCTGAGACGCGACCGGTTCTTGTTCTTATCTTCCGCCGCCTTCTCTTTTTGCCGGCGGACTCGTTCTTTGGGCGCACCTCCGCCGGTCTTCCAAGTCGAGCTCCTCCTTGGGTGCAAATGTGCCGGCCTCCCAAGGCGAGCTCAAAACGTTGCTAGGACGTGACCGATTCGTGTTCTTCTCTTCGTTGCCTTGTCTTTTTGCCGGGCGCTCACTTGGGTGGGCGTGCTTCCGTTTGCCGGCGGACTCGTTCCTTCGGGCGCACATGCGTCGGGCTCCCAAGGCGAGCTCAAAACGTTAAGACGTGACCGATGCCTGTCCTTGTCCGCCGTTGCCTTTTCTTTTTGCCGGGCGCTGACTTCGGCGGGGCGCGCTTCCCTTTTCTGGAGATGGAGTTGTTTCTTAGGGCGCACATGTGCCTGGCTCCCAAGGCGATCTCAAAACGTTGAGCCGTGACCGATTCTTGTTCTTGTCCGTCGTTGGCTTGTCTTTTTGCCGGGCGCTCACTTGGGTGGGCGCGATTCCGTTTGCCGGCGGACTCGTTTCTTTGGGCGCACATGGGCCGGGCTCCCAAGGCGAGCTCAAAACGTTAAGCCGTGACCTGTCCTTGTTCTTGTCCGCCGTTGGCCTGTCTTTTTGCCGGGCGCTCACTTGGGTGGGCGCTCTTCCGTTCGCCGCCGGACTCGTTTCCTTGGGCTCACGCGTGCCGGGCTCCTAAGGCGAGCTCAAAACGTTAAGCCGTGACGATTCTTGTTCTTGTCCGCCGTTGCCCCCGTGTCTTTGCCGGGCGATCACTTGGGTGGGCGCGCATCCGTTTGCCGGCGGACTCGTTTCTTTGGGCGCACATGTGAAGGGCTCCCAGGGCGAGCTCAAAACGTTACGCCGTGACCAATTCTTGTTCCTGTCCGCCGTTGCCTTGTCTTTTTGCCGGGCGCTCGCTTGGGTGGGCGCGCTTCCGTTTGCCGGGGGACTCGTTTCTTTGGGCGCACAGGCGACGGGCTCGCAAGGCGAGCTCAAAACGTTAAGCCCCGACCAATTCTTGTTCTTGTCCACCGTTGCCTTGTCTTGTTGCCGTGCGCTCACTTGGGTGGGCGCGCTTCCGTTTGCCGGAGACGGAGTCGTTTCTTTGGCCGCACATGTGCCGGGCTCCCAAGGCGGGCTCAAAACGTTAAGCCGTGACCAATCCTTGTTCTTGTCCGCCGTTGCCTTGTCTTTTTGCCGGGCGCTCGCTTGGGTGGGCGCGCTTCCGTGTCCCGGCGGACTCGTTTCTTTGGGCGCACATGTGAAGGGCTCCCAGGGCGAGCTCAAAACGTTAAGCCGTGACCAATTCTTGTTCTTGTCCGCCGTTTCCTTGTCTCTTTGCCGGGCGCTCACTTGGGTGGGCGCGCTTCCGTTTGCCGGGGGACTCGTTTCTTTGGGCGCGCAGGTGACGGGCTCCCAAGGCGAGCTCAAAACGTTAAGCCGTGACCAATTCTTGTTCTTGTCCGCCGTTGCCTTGTCTTGTTGCCGTGCGCTGACTTGGGTGGGCGCGCTTCCGTCTGCCGGAGATGGAGTCGTTCCTTTGGGCGCACATGTGCCGGGCTCCCAAGGCGGCCTCAAAACATTAAGCCGCGAGCAATTCTTGTTCTTGTCCGCCGTTGCCTTGTGTATTTTTGCCGGGCGCTCGCTTGGGTGGGAGCGCTTCCGTTTGCCGGCGGACTCGTTTCATTGGGCTCACATGTGCCGGGCTCCCAAGGAGAGCTCAAAATGTTAAGCCGTGGCCGATTCTTGTTCTTGTCCGTCGTTGGCCTGTGCTTTTGCCGGGCGCGCACTTGGGTGGGCACGCTTCCGTTTGCCGGCGGACTCGTTTCCTTGGGCTCACGTGTGCCGGGCTCCCGAGGCGAGCTCAAAACGTTAGGCCGTGACCAATTCTTGTTCTTGTCCGCCGTTGCCTTGTCTTGTTTCCGTGCGCTCGCTTGGGTGGGCACGCTTCCGTTTGCCGGCGGAGTCGTTTCTTTGGGCTCACGTGTGCCGGGCTCCCAAGGCGAGCTCAAAACGTTAAGCCGTGACCAATTCTTGTTCTTGTCCGCCGTTGCCTTAGCTTTTTTCCCGGGGGGGCGCTCACTTGGGGTGGGCGCGCTTCCGTTTGCCGGCGGACTCGTTTCTTCGGGCGGCACATGTGCCGGGCTCCCAAGGCGAGCCCAAAACGTTAAGCCGTGACCAATTCTTGTTCTTGTGCGCCGTTGCCTTGTCCTTTTGCCGGGCGCTCACTTGGGTGGGCGCGCTTCCGTTTGCCGGCGGACTCGTTTCTTCCTTGGGCGCACACGTGCCGGGCTCCCAAGGCGAGCTCAAAACGTTAAGCCGTGACCAATGCTTGTCCTTGTCTGCCGTTGCCTTGTCTTTTTTCCGGGCGCTCACTCGGGTGGGCGCGCTTCCGCTTGCCGCCGGACTCGTTTCTTTGGGCGCACATGTGCCGGGCTCCCAAGGCGAGCTCAAAACGTTAAGCCGTGACCAATTCCTGTTCTTGTCCGCCGTTGCCTTGTCTTTTTGCCGGGCGCTCACTTGGGTGGGCGCGCTTCCGTTTGCCGACGGGCTCGTTTCCTTGGGCGCACATGTGCCGGGCTCGCAAGGCGGGCTCAAAACGTTAAGCCGTGACCAATGCTTGTTCTTGTCCGCCGTTGCCTTGTCTTTTTGCCCGGCGCTCACTTGGGTGGGTGCGCTTCCGTTTGCGGGCGGACTCGTTTCTTTGGGCGCACATGTGCCGGGCTCCCAAGGGGAGCTCAAAACGTTAAGCCGTGACCAATTCTTGTTCTTCTCCGCCGTTGCCTTGTCTTTTTGCCGTGCGCTCACTTGGGTGGGCGCGCTTCCGTTTGCGGGCGGAGTCGTTTCTTTGGGCGCACATGTGTCGGGCTCCCAAGGGGAGCTCAAAACGTTAAGCCGTGACCAATTCTTGTTCTTCTCCGCCGTTCCCTTGTCTTTTTGCCGTGCGCCCACTTCGGTGGGTGCACTTCCGTTTGCCGCCGGACTCGTTCCTTCGGGCGCACATGTGCCGGGCTCCCAAGGCGAGCTCAAAACGTTAAGCCGTGACCAATCCTTGTTCTTGTCCGCCGTTGCCTTGTCTTGTTGCCGGGCGCTCACTTGGGTGGGGCCGCTTCCGTTTTCCGGCGGACTCGTTTCCTTGGGCGCACATGTGCCGGGCTCCGAAGGCGAGCTCAAAACGTTAAGCCGTGACCAATGCTTGTCCTTGTCTGCCGTTTCCTTGTCTTTTTGCCGGGCGCTCACTCGGGTGGGCGCGCTTCCGCTTGCCGCCGGACTCGTTTCTTTGGGCGCACATGTGCCGGGCTCCCAAGGCGAGCTCAAAACGTTAGGCCGTGACCAATTCCTGTTCTTGTCCGTCGTTGCCTTGTCTTTTTGCCGGGCGCTCACTTGGGTGGGCGCGCTTCTGTTTGCCGACGGGCTCGTTTCCTTGGGCGCACATGTGCCGGGCTCGCAAGGCGAGCTCAAAATGTTAAGCCGTGACCAATGCTTGTTCTTGACCGCCGTTGCCTTGTCTTTTTGCCCGGCGCTCACTTGGGTGGGTGCGCTTCCGTTTGCGGGCGGACTCGTTTCTTTGGGCGCACATGTGCCGGGCTCCCAAGGGGAGCTCAAAACGTTAAGCCGTGACCAATTCTTGTTCTTCTCCGCCGTTGCCTTGTCTTTTTGCCGTGCGCTCACTTGGGTGGGCGCGCTTCCGTTTGCGGGCGGACTCCTTTCTCTGGGCGCACATGTGTCGGGCTCCCAAGGGAAGCTCAAAACGTTAAGCCGTGACCAATTCTTGTTCTTCTCCGCCGTTCCCTTGTCTTTTTGCCGTTCGCTCACTCGGGTGGGCGCGCTTCCGTTTGCCGGCGGACTCGTTTCTTTTGGCGCACCTGTGCCGGGCTCGCAAGGCGAGCTCAAAACGTTATGCCGTGACCAATCCTCGTTCTTGTCCGCTGTTGCCTTGTCTTTTTGCCGGGCGCTCACTTGGGTGGGCGCGCTTCCGTTTGCCGGTGGACTTGTTTCTTTGGGCACACAAGTGCCGGCCTCCCAATGCGAGCCGCTTCTTGGGCGCCCATGTGCCGTGCTTCCAACCCGAGCTCAAAACGTTAAGCCGTGACCGATCCTCTTTCTTGTCTTCCCCTGCCTTGTTCTTTTGCCGGGCGCTCCCTTGGTGGGCGCGCTTGCGTTGGCATTCGGACTCGTTTGTTCGGGCGCATTTGTGTCGTGCTCCCAATGCGAGCCGCTCCATGGGTGCCCATGGGCCGTGCTTCCAACCCGAGCTGAAAACGTTAAGCCCTGACCGATCCTCGTTCTTGTCTTCCGCCGCGTTGTATTTTTGCCGGGCGCTCACTTGGTGGGCGCGCTTGCGTTGGCATTCGGACTCGTTTCTTTGGGCGCACTTGTGCCGTGCTCCCAACGCGAGCCGCTCCTTGGGCGCCCATCTGCCGTGCTCCCAATGCGAGCTGCTCCTTGGGCGCCCATCTGCCTTGTGCTTCCAATGCGAGCTGTGGCATGCTTCCAACGCGAGCTGCGGCGTGCTCCCAATGCGAGCTGCGCCTTGTGCTTCCAACGCGAGCTGCGGCGTGCTCCCAATGCGAGCTGCGCCTTGTGCTTCCAACGCGAGCTGCGGCGTGCTCCCAATGCGAGCTGCGCCTTGTGCTTCCAACGCGAGCTGCGGCGTGCTCCCAATGCGAGCTGCGCCTTGTGCTTCCAACGCGAGCTGCGGCGTGCTCCCAATGCGAGCTGCGCCTTGTGCTTCCAACGCGAGCTGCGGCGTGCTCCCAACACGAGCTTGTGGCGTGCTCCCAATGCGAGCTGCTTCTTGGGCGCCCATCTGCCTTGTGCTCCCAACGCGAGCTGTGGCGTGCTTCCAACCCGAGCTGTGGCGTGCTCCCAATGCGAGCTGCTCGTTGGGCGCCCATCCGCCTTGTGCTTCCAACCCGAGCTGAAAACGTTAAGCCGTGACCGATCCGCGTTCTTGTCTTCCGTTGGCTTGTCTTTTTTCCGGGCGCTCACTTGGTGGGCGCGCTTGCGGTGGCGTGCTCCCAATGCGAGCTGCTCCTTGGGCGCCCACCTGCCTTTTGCTTCCAACCCGAGCTGAAAACGTTAAGCCGTGACCGATCCGCGTTCTTGTCTTCCGTTGGCTTGTCTTTTTGCCGGGCGCTCACTTGGTGGGCGCGCTTGCAGTGGCGTGCTCCCAATGCGAGCTGCTCCTTGGGCGCCCATCTGCCTTGTGCTCCCAACCCGAGCTGAAAACGTTAAGCCGTGACCGATCCTCGTCCTTGTCTTCCGCTGGCTTGTCTTTTTGCCGGGCGCTCACTTGGTGGGCGCGCTTGCGGTGGCGTGCTCCCAATGCGAGCTGCTCCTTGGGCGCCCATCTGCCTTGTGCTTCCAACCCGAGCTGTGACGTGCTCCCAATGCGAGCTGCTCCTTCGGCGCCCCTCTGCCTTGTGCTTCCAAACCGAGCTGTGGCGTGCTCCCAATGCGAGCTGCTTCTTGGGCGCCCATCTCCCTTGTGCTTCCAACCCGAGCTGTGGCGTGCTTCCAACCCGAGCCGTGGCGTGCTCCCAATGCGAGCTGCGCCTTGGGCGCCCATCTGCCTTGTGCTTCCAACCCGAGCTGTGGCGTGCTTCCAACCCGAGCTGTGGCGTGCTCCCAATGCGAGCTGCTCCTTGGGCGCCCGTCTGCCTCGTGCTTCCAACCCGAGCTGAAAAACGTTAAACCGTGACCGATCCTCGTTCTTGTCGTCCGCTGGCTTGTCTTTTTGCCGGGCGCTCACTTGGTGGGTGCGTTTCGTGCGAAGGGTGGTGCGGTGAACGCGCTGCTTGTCGGGTCTACCTGAAAATTGGCCTCGGGTCATTCGTAGGGTGGTCGGCTTGCGGTGTGTTGCCGTGTCCGCTTGGTAGCGCATGAGCAGTATTGACGGCAACGCTCATCTTGGGAAGGCACGGTGCAACACCGCAAGTGGTGCTTCTGTGGCTCCCAACGAGGGCTTGCTTCTTCGGTTGTTGGGTCCAAGATTTTCGGTTAAGTTACTTCGATGATGCCTATCACGCATTTCTCTTTCGGTGGAAGTGTCCTTTCGTGTGAAGGGTGGTGCGGTGAATGTGCTGCTTGTCGGGTCTGCTTGAAAATTGGCCTCGGGCCATTCGTAGGGCGGTCGACTTGCGGTGTGTTGCCGTGTCCGCTTGGTAGCGCATGAGCAGTATTGATGGCAACGCTCATCTTGGGAAGGCACGGTGCCAACACCGCAAGTGGTGCTTCTGTGGCTTGCTGTGGCTCCCAACGAGGGCTTGCTTCGTCGGTTGTTGGGTCCAAGATTTTCGGTTAAGTTACTTCGATGATGCCTATCACGCATTTCTCTTTCGGTGGAAGTGTCGTTTCGTGTGAAGGGTGGTGCGGTGAATGTGCTGTCTGCCGGGTCTGCTCGAAAAATGGCCTCGGGTCATTCGTAGGGCGGTCGGCTTGCAGTGTGTTGCCGTATCCGCTTGGTAGCGCATGAGCAGTATTGATGGCAACGCTCATCTTGGGAAGGCACTGGCAAACGAAGCCACACCAACACCGCAAGTGGTGCTCTGGTGGCTTGCTGTGGCTCCCAACGAGGGCTTGCGTCTTTGGTCTTCTTTCGGTTGCTGGGTCCAAGCTTTTCGGTTAAGTGCCTTCGATGATGCCTATCACGCACTTCTCTGCCGGTGGAAGTGTCATTTCGTGTGAAGGGTGGTGCGGCGAATGCTTTGTCTGCCGGGTCTGCCTGAAAATTGGCCTTGGGTCATTCGTAGGGCGGTCGGCTTGCAGTGTGTTGCCGTCTCTGCTTGGTAGCGCATGAGCAGTATGTCTGTTACGTGACTTCGACGACGCCTATCGTGCACTTCTCCATCGGTGGAAGTGTCATTTCGTGTGAAGGGCGGTGCGGTGAATGCGTCGCATGCCGGGTCTGCCTGAAAACTGGCCTCGGGTCATTTGTAGGGCGGTCGGCTTGCGGTGTGTTGCCGTCTCCGCTTGGTAGCGCATGAGCAGTGTTGAGGGCGATGCTCGTCCCGGGATGGCACGGCAGAACAGACCTCATTTCCTCCCAAGCGGTGGTGTTTTGGGGCATTTTGTCTTCTCCCGACAAGGGCTTGCATCTTTGCCTTCTCTCGGATTACTTGTCCCTCCCGGTTGCCGGATCCAAGTGTCCAAGATGTTGCCTTCCATGCACTTCCCCGCCGATGGAAGTGTCATTTCGTGCGATGGTTGGTGCGGCTCCACTTGATAGCGCATGAGCCTTAACGTCGGCAATGCTCCCCCTTGGGAAGGCATGGGTAAACAAAAACCCATTTCAACCGCAAGTGTGGCTTGTTGCACGTTTGGTCTCCTTTCGCGTATCTTTGTCCCTCCCGGTTGTCGGTTAAATTAACTACGGCGGTGTTTCCTATCATGCACTTCTCCACTGGTGGAAGTGTCATTTCCGTGCGAAGGGTGGTGCGGTGAGTGCGTTGTTTGTCGGGTCTGCTTGAAAATTGGCCTTGGGCCATTTGTAGGGCGGTCGACTCTCAGCGTGCCGTCGATTCACTCGGTAACACATGAGCGGTAATGTTGGCAATGCTCATCTTCGGAGGCACCGGAAAACAAAGTCCATTTCCATCGCACATTCGAAGTGGAGTTTTGGGGTTTGTGGTGGCTTCGCACGAGGGCTTGCCTTTTCATTGTTGGGCCTTTGTGGAGGCCCGTCTTATTGTGCTTGTACTTATTCCATATTGGTATAACTGTGCATACCGAGACCATTTGTAAGAGCATTGATAGGAATCTTTGGCAGGGGCACATCAACGGTGTGATTCCCCTTCGAAAGCGTTTTTTGAGGCTCAATTGTTTTTGGTGGGCAGTGCGGGGTTTGCCTCGCCGTGTGGGAAAACCACACGGCGAAGCTCTTCTAACTTGCTTTCCATCTTCGGTCGCGTTGGATTTGAGAACTATTTGTTAATGTTGGCCAAAGCCCTCTGGGACTGGCCTGCTTTGTCCCTGCGTCCGTAGCGGTGCCGCTGTCGAGTGTTTCGATTTTGGGTTGATGCGTATTTCCCATGGAAAGACCAAGAAGCTGGCTTGTTCGAGGAGGATTGTTCTGACTGGAGGTGCGAGGTGGAACGCTCTCACCATCTCTTGACTTCGCATGGAGGTTGCCGCAGGTGGCATACTTCCCTCGGTTATCTCGATGCGCGGCTTGAAAGGTGGAGGGCTGCCTGTATCGACTTTGTTCTGGATATCTTTCGACTCGTGACTGGCTTTGCTGTTGTTGGATTTGGTTCCCAGAGAAAACCCCCATCATTTCCTCGGTGGACAGAAGATTGATGCTTGCATGTCGAAGGTTGCCGCGAATATGTTGGACGTGTTGGTAATGTTCTCGCCTTCTTTTCCAATGGCACTCGGGCTTTGCCGCAGTGGCCAGGTCTCCGGCTGGCCCGCTAAAGATAAATTACTTTTAGTGACGCCTTGCATGAGCATACGTGGCTGGAGAACCGCATAGGCTTATGCCTTACTGCCAGGGGTTTCGAAGGTGGAGGGCTTTGCTCGTTCATTCATGCTCTTCTTT
>BSBM01002704.1:40000-47500 GCA_027924585.1 Larix kaempferi
TCCGCGGCAGCAGCAAGGGTTTGCAGCAGCGGGAAGTTTCAGGAGTTAGACGCATGTTGGAAGGGTTAACTCTCTCTTTGTATTTTGTATGTCTATTGTAAGGCGTGCTGCTTGTTGGGCACACGCCGGAGCTCTGCTAGGGAAACTCCACCTGTTGTAAACGATTGATTATACAAAGCTTAAGGGTTGATGGTTTGGAAACCCCAGCTTATACTTGCGTGTGCTATTTACTCGATGTTCATGCATACGTAAAATTGGCTAAGTGTGGATGCGGTAGGAACATGTTAACTGTTATAAACAAGTAAACGAAGTTGCGAGTGTTAAGTTGAAAAGTTTCCGCAGGTTAGGCGTAGTCTGCTGGTGCGACGCTTGAGTTGGCCACGCCCTCAAGTCGTTCCCAGGCAGTGCCGCACACCACATTTGGACGCTGGTGACTAGCGAAAAAGCGTGGCTCTGACACATAGTGTCACGGCCGCGCTTTCTGCACGGCACTCACACTTGCATGGGAGCCTTGCGCTCCCGCCCAAGAGGCTGGCTTGGGCGCCCGGTCGGGCAAAGCGACGATCGGCTGCAAGGAGACTTAGCGAGGAAGGAAAGCTACCCGGAGACGGAACGATGAGTGGGGTGCGTGGACCTAGCCCGGGCGCACTCCCACCGAAGACGCCCACACAACACTTCGGCGCATGGCAAGCCCGAGAGTGGGGCGCGGCTGCACGCTGGCAAGAAACGGGGCGCACCCTTGGACCGCTGGACACACTCAAGTGTTGGAGTAGTGGCGCGTTGGCCAAGCGCCCACGCACTCCGCGGAGCAGCGCCCAAACGGACCGGCACTCGACGCAGCAAGCCAAAGCGATGGGCGGAAGGGAAGGTGGACCGGACGCCAGCGGAAGAACGAACTCGGGTTCGCAGCCAAGAAACGAGCTCGGGTTCGCATCCCAGAAATGAGCTCGGGTTGGAAGCCAAGAAAGGAGCTCGGGTTGGGAGCCACGGCAGAGAGCTCGGGTCGGGAGCCAAGGGACGACGCCCAACAAAATGGACCGAAACGCGCGGATTGCGGGGGACTTGGACCAAGACCCTTTCAAATGGCACGTCGGCGGGAGGCTGACGTGGGCGCCAAGCAAGGGTGCGCCCAGGGTGGGGCCGCACCCTCCCACACGGCACCATGTATATAGGCTTAAGGCCAAAACGAAGGAGGGGGCGTTCAAGCAAGGAATTTCGGACAAGGCAAGGAGACGCAGAGCTAGGGAGGCAGTCCAAGCTCTGTTCTCGCGCACGGTCCGTTCCAGCAGAATCCGGCTGCAGCAGGGTTGCGGAAGAGGCAGAACTTGGCAGGTTTTGCACCCGTTCCGGTTGCACAGTGAGACAGTTCGGCAGCATACGCGGGTTGCAGAAGTCGACGGTCCCATGGAGTTGGGACGCCCGAGCAGGGGGCAGCTCTGTCATTCTGTAATTTCTATATCTGTTGTAAGGCGTGTTGCTGGTTTGGCTCACGCCGGAGATCTGCCGAGTTTTAGGGCAACTCCGCTTGCCGTAAACAATTGATTATACAAACGATAAACGGGCTGGCCGGTTTGGCAACCCCAACTTATTCCCGCGTCGTGTTTTACTTGCGTATTGCACTCGCTGATAATTGGCTAAGTGTTGATGCTGTCTGTCGTAAACGTGCTTATGAGTTAAACGAGTAAACTGTCAAGCCGAAAAGCTTCCGCGGGTTTAGGCGTAGTCTGCCGGTGCAACGTTTGAGCTGGTCTCACCCTCAAGACGTTCCCGGGAAGTGCCGCACACCACAGTTAGTCGCTTGAGACAAGCCAGAAATTGTGGCTGTGACACATAGCCCATGCGGCACTTCCTGGGGCGAAACCAGCCCGGCAGGCCACACCCAACCCGCGGATTGCCCCACGCCTCATCTCTTTAACAGTTCCTTGCTTAGCCTTTTTTTCTTGATGTGCACTTCCTACAGTAAACCGCATGCCAAACACAAGAGCAAGAGATAAATGCATAGGAGGGTGGCACTCCAAACTCGGACGTGCCTAACACCCCTTTTGCAATATTCATGGTTCAAAGAGACTTTACATATAACATCGGGAGGGCTGCCACATCCCGGCACCTCATCCGTGAGCCTGCCACACTGGGCAGCTCAAGATACAACATCAACTGATGGGCAATCGGCCAGTGTCCAGGCTCTACCGCAGTAGCATCCACGGTCTGCATCCGCACTCTGTCTCTGTTGCACTCCGTCGCAAGCCTCCCGGCTTCCTATCGTCCGTCCCAGTACTGGGAAACCACTTCGGCATGCTGCCGTCCGTTCTGCAGCCTTGCCTGCAACGATACCGCTGTCCTTCCGCAGCATCTGCCAACCAACTGGGCGCACTCTCTCTCGTCTAACCATGCCCAAGAGAGCCCCCACAAGACCGATGTCCGTCTGCAGTCCTGTCCGCACCGCACCGCTGTCTTCCGCAGACTAGGCTGACTGCCACACGTCTAAGTCCGGCAGAAACATAGACTTCGCACAGGCACCTCCCATGAGGCCAGCCGCAGGCAAAGCACCTCCACGTACTGTGGCATTCCTCCTGCGCTGCGGATCCTTACCTCGTTGCAGAGGGAACTTCTGGAACCGTGCACGAGCTGCTTTCTCCGGAAAGTGTGCCCTCCTCTGGAGCTTTCGGAGGACGGGCACGCCCTGCGTGTGCCTCAGGCCCCACACCTCGGTTGAATTGAACCGCTTGGATCGATCGAACCGGCACCGTTGTCCGCTTCACCTCTCCGTGCTCTTGGACCTTTAAATATCCACTGAGGAATTCCCGGGTTTCAAGGCCACGTATATCGGAAGTGCCCAACTCTAATAAGATCCATTGTAGCCGAAAAGAGAGTAAGGAGACCCATATCCGGACATCTAAGGGAGCTCGAACACCAATGAGAAATTTTGAAGACAAGATGGGTGTCAATGCATGCATACCCAACACAGGTAGTACTACGAGAACATCTTTGAAGGAACCTTGAACAAAATTAAGACAGGCGCCTTTTCCGCGGGCCAACCTGCTTCCTTTATTCTTGGTTGCTCCCCATCACTTGACTCATCCGCTCCCAGGTCGAGCTCCTCCTCGGGCGCACATGCGGCGGGCTCCATAGGCGAGCTCAAAACGTTAAGCCTGTGACCGATTCTTGTTCTTGTCTTCCACTTCCTTGTCTTGTTGCCGGGCGCTCACTTGGTGGGCGCGCTTGCGCTTGCCGGCGGACTCGTTTCTTTGGGCGCACGTGTGCGGGGCTCCCAAGGCGAGCTCAAAATGTTGCTGAGACGCGACCGGTTCTTGTTCTTATCTTCCGCCGCCTTCTCTTTTTGCCGGCGGACTCGTTTCTTTGGGCGCACCTCCGCCGGTCTTCCAAGTCGAGCTCCTCCTTGGGTGCAAATGTGCGGCCTCCCAAGGCGAGCTCAAAACGTTGCTAGGACGTGACCGATTCGTGTTCTTCTCTTCCGTTGCCTTGTCTTTTTGCCGGGGCGCTCACTTGGGTGGGCGTGCTTCCGTTTGCCGGCGGACTCGTTCCTTCGGGCGCACATGTGCCGGGCTCCCAAGGCGATCTCAAAACGTTGAGCCGGTGACCGATTCTTGTTCTTGTCCGTCGTTGCCTTGTCTTTTTGCCGTGGCGCTCACTTGGGTGGGCGCGCTTCCGTTTGCCGGCGGACTCGTTTCTTTGGGCGCACATGGGCCGGGCTCCCAAGGCGAGCTCAAAACGTTAAGCCGTTGACCTTGTCCTTGTTCTTGTCCGCCGTTGGCCTGTCTTTTTGCCGGGCGCTCACTTGGGTGGTGCGCTCTTCCGTTCGCCGCCGGACTCGTTTCCTTGGGCTCACGCGTGCCGGGCTCCTAAGGCGAGCTCAAAACGTTAAGCCGTGTGACCGATCCTTGTTCTTGTCCGCCGTTGCCCCGTGTCTTTGCCGGGCGATCACTTGGGGGTGGGGCCGCTTCCGTTTTCCGGCGGACTCGTTTCTTTGGGCGCACATGTGAAGGGCTCCCAGGGCGAGCTCAAAACGTTACGCCGTGACCAATTCTTGTTCCTGTCCGCCGTTGCCTTGTCTTTTTGCCGGGCGCTCGCTTGGGTGGGCGCGCTTCCGTTTGCCGGGGGGACTCGTTTCTTTGGGCGCACATGTGCCGGGCTCCCAAGGCGAGCTCAAAACGTTAGGCCGTGACCAATTCCTGTTCTTGTCCGTCGTTGCCTTGTCTTTTTGCCGGGCGCTCACTTGGGTGGGCGCGCTTCTGTTTGCCGACGGGCTCGTTTCCTTGGGCGCACATGTGCCGGGCTCGCAAGGCGAGCTCAAAATGTTAAGCCGTGACCAATGCTTGTTCTTGACCGCCGTTGCCTTGTCTTTTTGCCCGGCGCTCACTTGGGTGGGTGCGCTTCCGTTTGCGGGCGGACTCGTTTCTTTGGGCGCACATGTGCCGGGCTCCCAAGGGGAGCTCAAAACGTTAAGCCGTGACCAATTCTTGTTCTTCTCCGCCGTTGCCTTGTCTTTTTTGCCGTGCGCTCACTTGGTGTGGGCGCGCTTCCGTTTGCGGGCGGACTCCTTTCTCTGGGCGCACATGTGTCGGGCTCCCAAGGAAGCTCAAAACGTTAAGCCTGTGACCAATTCTTGTTCTTCTCCGCCGTTCCCTTGTCTTTTTGCCGTTCGCTCACTCGGTTGTGGGCGCGCTTCCGTTTGCCGGCGGACTCGTTTCTTTTGGCGCACCTGGGTGCCGGGCTCGCAAGGCGAGCTCAAAACGTTATGCCGTGACCAATCCTCGTTCTTGTCCGCTGTTGCCTTGTCTTTTTGCCGGGCGCTCACTTGGGTGGGCGCGCTTCCGTTTGCCGGTGGACTTGTTTCTTTGGGCACACAAGTGCCGGCCCTCCCAATGCGAGCCGCTTCTTGGGCGCCCATGTGCCCGTGCTTCCAACCCGAGCTCAAAACGTTAAGCCGTGACCGATCCTCTTTCTTGTCTTCCCCTGCCTTGTTCTTTTTAGCCGGGCGCTCCCTTGGTGGGCGCGCTTGCGTTGGCATTCGGACTCGTTTGTTCGGGCGCATTTGTGTCGTGCTCCCAATGCGAGCCGCTCCATGGGTGCCCATGGGCCGTGCTTCCAACCCGAGCTGAAAACGTTAAGCCCTGACCGATCCTCGTTCTTGTCTTCCGCCGCGTTGTATTTTTGCGGGCGCTCACTTGGTGGGCGCGCTTGCGTTGGCATTCGGACTCGTTTCTTTGGGCGCACTTGTGCCGTGCTCCCAACGCGAGCCGCTCCTTGGGCGCCCATCTGCCGTGGCTCCCAATGCGAGCTGCTCCTTGGGCGCCCATCTGCCTTGTGCTTCCAATGCGAGCTGTGGCATGCTTCCAACGCGAGCTGCGGCGTGCTCCCAATGCGAGCTGCGCCTTGTGCTTCCAACGCGAGCTGCGGCGTGCTCCCAATGCGAGCTGCGCCTTGTGCTTCCAACGCGAGCTGCGGCGTGCTCCCAATGCGAGCTGCGCCTTGTGCTTCCAACGCGAGCTGCGGCGTGCTCCCAATGCGAGCTGCGCCTTGTGCTTCCAACGCGAGCTGCGGCGTGCTCCCAACACGAGCTTGTGGCGTGCTCCCAATGCGAGCTGCTTCTTGGGCGCCCATCTGCCTTGTGCTCCCAACGCGAGCTGTGGCGTGCTTCCAACCCGAGCTGTGGCGTGCTCCCAATGCGAGCTGCTCGTTGGGCGCCCATCCGCCTTGTGCTTCCAACCCGAG
The DNA here is from genome assembly GCA_027924585.1 of Larix kaempferi. Taxonomy (NCBI): domain Eukaryota; kingdom Viridiplantae; phylum Streptophyta; class Pinopsida; order Pinales; family Pinaceae; genus Larix; species Larix kaempferi. The sequence continues at coordinate 45,734 of BSBM01002704.1, forward strand.
CTGAAAACGTTAAGCCGTGACCGATCCGCGTTCTTGTCTTCCGTTGGCTTGTCTTTTTTCCGGGCGCTCACTTGGTGGGCGCGCTTGCGGTGGCGTGCTCCCAATGCGAGCTGCTCCTTGGGCGCCCACCTGCCTTTTGCTTCCAACCCGAGCTGAAAACGTTAAGCCGTGACCGATCCGCGTTCTTGTCTTCCGTTGGCTTGTCTTTTTGCCGGGCGCTCACTTGGTGGGCGCGCTTGCAGTGGCGTGCTCCCAATGCGAGCTGCTCCTTGGGCGCCCATCTGCCTTGTGCTCCCAACCCGAGCTGAAAACGTTAAGCCGTGACCGATCCTCGTCCTTGTCTTCCGCTGGCTTGTCTTTTTGCCGGGCGCTCACTTGGTGGGCGCGCTTGCGGTGGCGTGCTCCCAATGCGAGCTGCTCCTTGGGCGCCCATCTGCCTTGTGCTTCCAACCCGAGCTGTGACGTGCTCCCAATGCGAGCTGCTCCTTCGGCGCCCCTCTGCCTTGTGCTTCCAAACCGAGCTGTGGCGTGCTCCCAATGCGAGCTGCTTCTTGGGCGCCCATCTCCCTTGTGCTTCCAACCCGAGCTGTGGCGTGCTTCCAACCCGAGCCGTGGCGTGCTCCCAATGCGAGCTGCGCCTTGGGCGCCCATCTGCCTTGTGCTTCCAACCCGAGCTGTGGCGTGCTTCCAACCCGAGCTGTGGCGTGCTCCCAATGCGAGCTGCTCCTTGGGCGCCCGTCTGCCTCGTGCTTCCAACCCGAGCTGAAAAACGTTAAACCGTGACCGATCCTCGTTCTTGTCGTCCGCTGGCTTGTCTTTTTGCCGGGCGCTCACTTGGTGGGTGCGTTTCGTGCGAAGGGTGGTGCGGTGAACGCGCTGCTTGTCGGGTCTACCTGAAAATTGGCCTCGGGTCATTCGTAGGGTGGTCGGCTTGCGGTGTGTTGCCGTGTCCGCTTGGTAGCGCATGAGCAGTATTGACGGCAACGCTCATCTTGGGAAGGCACGGTGCAACACCGCAAGTGGTGCTTCTGTGGCTCCCAACGAGGGCTTGCTTCTTCGGTTGTTGGGTCCAAGATTTTCGGTTAAGTTACTTCGATGATGCCTATCACGCATTTCTCTTTCGGTGGAAGTGTCCTTTCGTGTGAAGGGTGGTGCGGTGAATGTGCTGCTTGTCGGGTCTGCTTGAAAATTGGCCTCGGGCCATTCGTAGGGCGGTCGACTTGCGGTGTGTTGCCGTGTCCGCTTGGTAGCGCATGAGCAGTATTGATGGCAACGCTCATCTTGGGAAGGCACGGTGCCAACACCGCAAGTGGTGCTTCTGTGGCTTGCTGTGGCTCCCAACGAGGGCTTGCTTCGTCGGTTGTTGGGTCCAAGATTTTCGGTTAAGTTACTTCGATGATGCCTATCACGCATTTCTCTTTCGGTGGAAGTGTCGTTTCGTGTGAAGGGTGGTGCGGTGAATGTGCTGTCTGCCGGGTCTGCTCGAAAAATGGCCTCGGGTCATTCGTAGGGCGGTCGGCTTGCAGTGTGTTGCCGTATCCGCTTGGTAGCGCATGAGCAGTATTGATGGCAACGCTCATCTTGGGAAGGCACTGGCAAACGAAGCCACACCAACACCGCAAGTGGTGCTCTGGTGGCTTGCTGTGGCTCCCAACGAGGGCTTGCGTCTTTGGTCTTCTTTCGGTTGCTGGGTCCAAGCTTTTCGGTTAAGTGCCTTCGATGATGCCTATCACGCACTTCTCTGCCGGTGGAAGTGTCATTTCGTGT